>JBBMOL010001393.1:0-40648 GCA_037954665.1 Laguncularia racemosa | reverse complement strand
CAGATTAGCAAACCCAAAGAATGAAGGGGAAGAAAAAGGATTCTGAAACTTTTCGAAAAGGGTCGAGGAAAATTTTTCCTTTGTTTTGAGTAATTAAAAAAATACCGCTATGTAGTTTCTCAAAGCTTATGCATAACAAAAGGAACTAAAAGGAATGAAAAGATTAGTGTGGGGAAAAAATGTTTCAGTTTATTCAAAAGAAGTTTTCCCCCTAAATGAAAAAGACCCAAAAAGTATGTTTACAAATTCTTGCAAAATAGGTAATCTTGGAATCGCTAACCCATGGTGATCAGGAGTTTATCAATGTCGTCTTGTCTGTTTTCAACATTTAAATGTTGGGCCCTTAAAGGAAACGGGTTTTATTGTTCAACTTGCTGATGGTCCAAATGTTTACCCAGGGGGATTCTAGATGATTTTTAGTTAAGTCAAGGGGTTGGTTTTTCCTACTGATTTTTATGTGCTTGACATGGACGATAGTGTTCTCATATTCACACTGATATTTTGGGGGACCATTCCTTAAGATTTCTAAAACGAAAATCGATAAAATATGGCACCCTCCTTGGATTTGATGGTGAGTGAATTTTTTAAAATTTAACATTTTTGATGCCATAAAACACCCAAACGAAAATCTTCCTGTTTTTGTTATGATGTTATTAACCCATCACCACGGGAACCAAGGCTAAAACAAAATCCATTCGAAATTTTTTACCAGAAGTTACCCAAAGACGTTACAGAAAGGCGTTCTAGGAGGCAACCCATGTAAAAAAAAAAAAAAAGTTTTGTTTTATTTTTTTGGTTTTTTAGTTTGTTTTTTTTTGTTTAGTTTTTTTTTGATTTTAGTGTTTTTTAAACTCTTTGGATCAGTGCAGAAGGTACATATAAAAAAAACCCTTTTCCCGATTTAAAAGGGGAAAAACTCCAATACCGGGGAAGTCCCAGTATTTCCTTTCTTTTTTTCCCTTTTAAAGTCCTTGAGTTTTTAAATTTTCTTTTCAATTGTGCAAAATTTAGGAAGTGAGGAACTGTTCAAGCTAAGGTTTGGGGGGAAAGGATAATAAAATATGGAAATGAGAACTAACTTAAATTTGAATTTTTTTCCCTTAAAAATTTTTAAACCAAATTTTTAAAAAATTATCATAAAAATCTAGAGTTTGTACAAAATGTTGTAAAAGCATTAAAAAATGTAAAATTTGATTGTTCAAATTTTTTACCACCCACTGCTGTATTAGATACAGGGTTTAAAAATTAAGTAGTGAAATCTTTAAGAAAAAAATTTACCTTGATTTAGTTTTTAGAATTGGAAGTCTAAGAGTAAGTCGAGTCCCTAAGTGAAAAATAAAAAAGTTTACTTCTAGGTTATTTTAGCTACTGTATACTCTTTGAAGTTGTTT
The DNA here is from genome assembly GCA_037954665.1 of Laguncularia racemosa. Classification (NCBI taxonomy): domain Eukaryota; kingdom Viridiplantae; phylum Streptophyta; class Magnoliopsida; order Myrtales; family Combretaceae; genus Laguncularia; species Laguncularia racemosa. Next base: position 39,257 of record JBBMOL010001393.1, on the reverse strand, counting down.
GTAAACAAACATAACACTTGTAAAAAAAAAAAAAAAATCAAACATAGATTTTCTCAATATTCAACTAATTGAGTTAAGAGTATTCAAATTTAAAAGTTAGAGTGAGGAAAAGTCTGGGGGTATCTCAAAACCGGTCACTTTAGTGATGAGCTCGGGATGTTGCCGACTCAATGAACTCCTATAAAAATAAGGGCAAAAAAGGGAAAAGTTCATGAAAAAAAGCGAGCAAAAAACCCCTCAAAAAGGGGGCTTGAAAAAATCGAAAGAAAAATGAAAATGAACTTATTGAATAAAACAAAAATGTTAAAGGGGGAAAATCTACAAGAGCTTATACTATAAACTTTTACTTTTTGTTGCAAGGATTTAGTTTGTAATATCCCAAAGAAATTTAATGGGTGTTTTTCCTTAGTGGTAAATTTTACTTTTGGAATAAAAATTCTTTTGCTAAACATGAGGATTAAAATTTGTTTTGTTTAGATTAGTTATTGAATTTTTTCCATATAATTTAATCACAGGAAACTAGTTTTGGTTGAAGTGTAGAATTAAATTTCAAATCATGAATTAAAATGAAAAGATCTTGGGGAAAGAGAAAGAAATTTGTATAACTATGCAGATTTTTCAAGATTTGATGCAATTCTTGAGGACAACAAGAGTTTAAGTGGGGGGAATTTTATAGAGTCATTTTTCTCAAACTTTAGTATAAATTGTGTTTAAAATTTTATTGATTTTAAGAAATCAAAAGGGAAAAGGTACTTTATTTATTATGGTATAAATCAGGTTAAATGGAGTCAAGGATGCTAATTCAAGTAAATTAGAGAAGTCATCTACAACTTGGTTCAAAGACAAGGATTTACACCGCCGGAGGGAAGTACATGGGCGTGTAATTGAAGTACACGACCGTGTACTTGGTTTTGAATCAATAGGAAGATACACGGTTGAAACTACACGGCCGTGTATCGAAAGCACGGTTTGAGGCACGGTCATGGTGCAAACCGTGCCCCTCACTGGACAGAAGGCGGAAATGTGGACTTTGAATAGAGAGAGACACGGCTTAGGGCACGGCCGTGGTGGAAGCCGTGGGATAAACCGTGCTTGGAGCCGTGGTGGAAGCTAGACGTGCTAAGGAGAAGAAAGTGTGGAACATCAACCAGATGAAGGCACGGCTTGAAATCTAGCCGTGGGTCTAACCGTAGATACACTGGGTGCGGATGAAGACTTGAAGAATATGCACAAAGGATTAGCACGGCTTGACCTACGGCCGTGTGGTGGGGCGTGCCAGGCAGACGAATCTTCACTTCTCGAAATCTACTTGGAAAAGGAAAGATATTTTCGTATCTTGCTAGCAAAAGATCGCATGCTATCCCCCTAACAATATAAATAGAACCAACCCTAGAGGGTTAGGACAACTTTTGAACTTTTAATCTTTGGGAATCTGGAATCACCTTGGAGCAAGAAGGAAACGAGGCGGCAGAGCAAGCAATCGGGTTCCTTATGTTTTTATTTTTATTTTTCGTTTTATTGATGAACATGAGTAGCTAAGCTACTTTTCTAGCCAAAGGGTCATAGATGTTTAATTCTCCACGAATTGTGAGGTCTAATTGACTTGTATTTATTCTATTCTTTGCTTTCGGGTATTCATATATCTTCTGATTGTTTTGTCATTATTATCTTTGTTGATTGGCATGAATAGAGCTCTTCTACTCAATTAGCAAGTTAATATATTGTCAACTAGCACGTCAAATCCGTATTTGTTTGATTGTTCTAGTCTTAGTGACGCAATAACATGTTTGGTTATAAAAAGAGAATGATCGAATTCATGTTATGGAGGTATGTGATCATGTTTAAAAAAGGTTATCTTATAATATACTGGCATGAATTGGTGGTCTCCTAATCTTAATCTATTGATAATTAAATCATAAGCGCTTGTCTAGGGTTGTTTAATCAAAAGAGAAATAATTCAAAGCCTTGTCGGGGTTTATCGGGAAGTAAGGAGAATGGGTTTGTTAGAGCTTGTTAAAAACCATAATAGTTTATCTAAAACTAAGAAAGAGAAATTCATCGATGATCAATTCCTAAAATTAAACTATTTTGATTCCTTTTGGGCTGGGCTTTTATTAATATCCGATTTTCTTACCTTTTTTACTTTATTTTGTTTCACAAAAAAAACCCCCCCCATTTTTCTTTTCCCTTTTATTCTCCTTGAATAGAAAAAGTTTAACAATCTCTGGGTTTTCGACCCTACTCACCACTATATGCAAATCATATAATTGTCTAGGAGTAGGTTTTTTTTGTTGGATCGACACCCATCACCCCACTAACATTCACAACTACAAAAGCTGGGTAGTCTTTTCTACCATCTAACCCTATCCCCCTTGTAGCTATTGACCCTAGTTCTCCTCATTTAGGTTCCCACATCCAACATCCCTTGCTGTATTTAAAATTCGGTAGTTCTTCAAAGCATTTTGTTTGAAAAGGGGATCACTAGATAGACTTAAAAGTTAGTGTCAATTCAGTTTTTAGTGTCATTTTGTGTCGGCAATCATATATAGCTCTAATAATATATGAAAACTTGGGAAATAAAAAGAATAGCAAATAAAAATAAAATACAGTAAAATAACTTTTCCTAATTTCACCCTCTATCTTCATATCTCACTGTTTAATAGTTTAAAAAAGTTTAAATTTCCTCTAAAGTCAATTTTACTCCTACTTTTGAAACTTATCCCTATTGATCTTTTCACCTAGTTTCAAGGATCATCAAATCTAAGATCTGATACCATTTATTTAAAACACCTCAGAACTTGGGAGTGTTTTGTCTTGCTACGTGTCTGTTATGACCGTAATCAAACAAATTTAAAAAAATTCCCCTTTTCTATACTCTTTTTTTCGATCAAAAAAGCAAGTGCACTGGTCGTATCAAGTAATAAAGTGGTGAAAAGTAAGGTTGTCGATCCCTCGAGGAACCAATAGAGTACTAGATCTATGGCAATTCTTATCAATATCTAGGTGATTAAAAAGGGGTTTTGAAATGTCTAATCTAAAAATTTAACTTAAAGCAACAAGAAAAATTTTATGACGAATCTATCAATTATGAACAAGGAAAATTAGAATTCACCCTAGATTTGTTAATCAAATTGCTACCAAGTTATGTCAACTAGTGGTTATAAGGTTATTCAAGTGAGTTTAGAAAATCCTTTTTAGGGATGTTGACCTTAAATCAATTAGTCGGCTTCCGCGTCTCCAATTAACCAAGGAATCAAATTATGTTCATACACCTCCCGATGCTACAAACAACTAATGCCCTAAATCAATTAAACATATCCCTTAGTGAAAAATTAAAAAGAAACATTGAATTGCGCCCCCCAAAAACTCAAATTTAAACCCAAATTTATCGCAACTCCCGTTTTGAAAATCAATCAATTAAAGAATTCCTAACAAATCCAATCAATTCCGTATCAAAGGTTTTCTAACAATTAAATAAAAGACTGTTATAATTGAAACAAAGGATTGCTCATGAATAATCCTAAAAATTTTCCAAATTACATAACATGGTACAATTACCCTTTTTTAACTTTCTAAGTTTCACCAAATTTTCCCCACAAGGATGATTTAAACTTTTATAGTATGATTTGCAAAAAACATTGAAATAAAGAGGTGCAATGGTTTCATATTAAACAACTAAAAAAATGGCAAAAAAGAAAAAAAAGTAAATGAAACAATGGTTATAATCTTCAAAGCTTCAATCTTAAAAAAGGGGCCCTTGAATTCTTAAGAAAGCAAACTTAAACAAAATAAATTTTTTTTCCTTCAAATAAACTTTGGAAAAATTTAAAAGTCCCTAAGGAAATTTAATGATTCAAAAGAAAGAAAAATGATGCAAAACAAAAAAGAAAACAAAGGATTTAACAAAAAAAGGATGCTTAAAACGGGTTCACACAAGGGGTCTATTTATAGACCAAAAAAAGGGGGGGGAAAGGTTGATCTGATGAGGATTTGGTCGAAAATTTAATTAAGATATGATTTTGGAGAGATTCTCCAAATGGATACCCGGGGGAGTATGAAGGGCGGGGCTCAAGGCCGGCGGCCTTGAATTGGGCCCGGATTAAAGGCCGGCGGCTTTGCTTCTTTTTTGGGCCCCGGTTTTTTTAAAGGCCGGCTAAAAGGGACGGCCTAAAATGTAGGCCCCCAAGGACGGGGGGCCCTTCATGCAATCCTTCGTCACTTCTTAAATTTTTTGTGAAAAACTCCCCCAATTAACTTGTAATTTACTTTTGGGCCCTCAAACCTGTTTTTTCCAATAATACCTTTAAGTCATTTTTTTTATTTTCTTATAATTTTAAAAATTTAAATTTAAAAATCCAAAAAAAAAAATTTAAAATTGTGATCTTTCAACACCCCCACACTTGAACTTTTGCTTGTCCTAAAGCAAAAAAATTTGTCTAAAAAAGAGAAATCCACATTGAATTTGGGTGCCCATTGTTCGACCATCTGAAATTTGTAACTAGTATATCTATTGAAATTTAGTATTTAAATCTAAATACAAAATTTTTTTAATCCAGTGTTTAACAATAAAACAATATTTAGTCCTAAGAAAAAACATTAATTAAATTCATTGGTTATTGCAAAATCATCTCCCTCAATTTTATTTCTCTAAACAAGAAAACAAAGGAGAAAAAGATATGGTATCCTTTTTTTTTTCCTAGAATTTCTCCCCCTTTTATATATTTTTTATTTTTTTTTTTCCCCTTGATTGGCAGGGGTGAGACTTCCCCTTTCGAGGGACCAAAGTCCCCCTTCCCCCTGATTTTTCATTAAGGTACAAATTTTTTTTTTTTTTTTTTTTTTTTGCCTTTCCGCCCTTCTCGTTCTGTGAGTTCATTGATCGGCACCCCGGGGCTCAGCCTAAGTGACCAGTTTTAAAGGGCCCCCTACGAACTCTTCCTATACTAACTTTTAAAGATTGGATACTTAACTTACTTTCTGAGTTATTGGAGAAAAGGTCTTTTTTATTTTTATTTTTTTTTTTTTTTTTAAGGGGTCACTAAAAAAAATTTTTCCCTTTACCTTTTCCAGGTGTTGGATTCTCAAGAATTTAAGAGAGTTTTACCCCAACCCAATTTTCCTTGAAAAAAACTTGCTTGTTTTTCCAATTAAAGGACTCAATCTAAGTTAAAAGGCTAAACATGGGGTAAACCCCCGTTCTCTGAATTTTATCTTAAATTTAATGTGAAAAATAGTACAAAAATTGGCGGTAGGGCCCCCAATTCAATTTCGGATTTCATTGAAAACATTAAGGACATAAATAAAGCAGGGGTTTGTAAGCCAGATGGTGCAATCATTATACTTCTAATTTATAATCCCTTCCCCTCACTTAAATTTGGAAAATGTCCTCATTGTTCCTATAATGCACAAAATTAAGGAAAAAGAATTCAAGAAAAAATTGAAACACTGGTACTTCCCGGGTGTAAAGTTGTTCATCAATAAAAAAAATTCCCCCAAAAAATGTTTTGTCATCCTGTTTCAAAATGAAATAAACACAAAAAGAAAAAATGTCATGGTAAAAAGTCTTTCCAACAAGTGGGTCTTAAACAAAATCCATACAAACCAATCATAAACGTTCAAAAAATAAAAAAAATAAAATAAAAAAAAAATAAAAAATAGGAAGAAATTCAAAAACTGTCGGACTCAGAGGGGAGACCTCATTGGGTCTCATAATCCAAATGTTCTGGGGCTTTGGATGAAAACATGATATTGCGGTTTTTTAACATATTGACCAAGGGGTCCAAAATTTTTCTTATTTTTTTTTTCGCCTTTATGAATTTTTTTTCTTGACTTATTTTATGTTTTTTCTAATGTTTATAACGTTTAAGGAGGGTGAATAAAAACCTGGGGGTCATCAGTGGAAGGGACCTCTAAATTCCCCCCTGAAAAGGGGATGATTAGGCTTGTGGATTCCCTTGGGTGGGGCCCCAACCCTCTGAAGGGTGAAGAAAAATCCTCTTAACTCTTTCCCTTTTCATCAACAGGATCTTAAAACCCCCTACCTTTCAATAATGCAGTTATTTATCCCCCAACAAAATAAATTTGTCCTTGTACCCTCAATCTGTTGCCATAAAAGAAACTACCTATACCAATATAAGTTTGAATTATTAATATGCAAAAGAGGTAAAACATATAAAAACAGTCACCTTACTATGACTATTTTTTTACAACAATTGTGTGAGAAAGGTATGGTGGAGTAATTTGTGCTCTCAGAAGCAAAAAAAAGCCAAAGATTTGAAGGTCAAATCTCTTGTCTGGGTGAACATCTGAAAACCACATATTTCAGCATTCATTCCTTCAGGCCAGGGTTTGTTGAATTTTCTTCATTCTGGGTCATCTAAAGTTTTAAGAAAAACCCGTTTTGATTCAATGTAACTGTGAATCTCTTCATAGGCTTGAAAAGTCATGGCGTGCTTCATCCTTCTCTATCTGCAAAAGGGGACAAAAATAATTGTAATTCTTTATAAGTGGCCTCTTATCTCGAAAGCTGAACCAAGTCTTATTTGCCCCCATCTGTTGCAATTTTTCATCCATCCCATATTCCTGAAAACCGTCCAACCAGTTTTGATGATTTAAGATTGTCATCTTGTCAAACCTTTCTTTTTTTCCTTTGCATATTCTTGATTGAATAGGAATTTGGGTTGGGTTCCAAAAATTTGTTGGTTCAGGGGTTTTTTTTTTTCTTCCTCCTAGGCGGGAGTTTTTGGGTTGCATTTTTAAAAAAAATTGATGTTAGTTCATCGTTACTAATTTAATTTAAAACTTTCATCCCAATATATTCTGTTGCACTCTGGTTTTCTTTAAAGAAGCAAGAAATTTGCTTAAGCACAGAAGTTTTTATTCAATTACATTGAAAATTAAAAATTTAAAAGGCTGGCAGCCTAAGTAAATTGCGGCCAAATTTTTAACCAAAGTGGGGTTTTTTTTAAAAAAAAAAAAAAAAACGGGGGAAAAGGAGAACACATGAGTTTAAAAGGTGCAAATGCTCTAACAAATAGTGAAAAAATAATCAGTAATTAACGCAAAAAGGTTCTTCTAAAACTCATGAAATCTGTTTTTTTTTTTTTTTTCAAAATAACCCATTCATAAATTATTACGCATTTCCTAATCATGACACAAAAAACTAAAAAATTAACCCATAATTTTTTTGTAATAGTAGTTACATTTTTAAAGCACAAAAATCCCCAAATTCTAATAATTTTACACAATTGGTTAAATTCTAATTTCTTTTTTGTAAAGGGGTTTTGGAGAGTCAAACAAATCACTATAACCCAAACTCAAGTATAAAAATCGACTTCTCATGAAAAAATCATCAAACCAAAAAATTCAACCCAACAATCCCATAAATTTCCCCGATTGAATCCGAAATTTAAAACCCCCACGGGGAAAATTTTATTTTTTCGCAAATTTCAACAAGCAAAAGAAGAAAGAACAAAAAAAGGACGAAAAAGGAACTTATTTGGAATGTTTGGAGCACGGGAGGTGAATGAGAGAGAAAGAAAATTAGGTTAAAAAGGAAAAGAAGTCGGGGGGAAAAAGAGAGATATGTAAAGGAAAAAGTGAGGTAAGAGAGAGAACAAAAAATGAGCAATTGAGAGAGAAAGGGGGCCCGGGCCAAAGCTAAAACTAGACAAGGGGCCGGCCCCTGTACCTTACGCCCGGCCTTTATAACCCGGGCCCTTTAAATTGTCCAAAGATTTAGGCCGGCTTAAACCCGGAGGTTTTACCCGGGCTTTTTTTTTTTTTTTTTTTTTCAAACGAAACTATTATAAAACATATTAAGCAGGGCTGCCTCCCATAAGCTTTTTTTTTTTATAGTCGCTAGCCCGTTTTCCAATTCAAGTTCTAAAATTTTCCCTAAATCCTAGTTGTGGCGTTTCTATCAACATGTTCCCCTTTCTAGTAATGTTTGAAAGAAACCGTTTTTTTTAAAAAGTACGGTTGTCTTTCCTTAAATCAACTGCACCAAAAGGAAACACTTTAACAATTTCAAATGGCCCAAACCATGTATTTCAACTTACCGGAAAAATTTTTAAATCGAGAGTTTTTCAAAAAGCTTTTGACCAAGCAAAAACCCCCGCTGAAAAGATGTTCTTATCATGCCATCGCTTTGCTCTTTCCTTGTAAATTCTCGCATTTTCTATGCTTCCTCTCTCATCTCCCCATTTATTCAATTGGGCAACCCTTTTCACCGCAGCTTGCAAACTAAAAAGTTAAGGTTTTTAGGGCCCAGTATGCCTTGTGCTCAAGCTCCAGGGGTAGGTGACATTTTTCCCAAAAAACAATCTTGTAGGGGACATTCTAATGGTTTTTAAAAGTGTTCTATAACCCAATGCATCAAAAGTTTTAAAAACCATCCTTTCGGGATGCATTGAATTTTTCTCTAAGATTCGTTTAAATTTCCCTTTGGGATCCCTCAACCTGTACATGTTTGTGGATGATAAGGGGTGGCTTTTTGTGGGAAAAATCCATTTTTTAATAATAATTTCTCAAATTGCCTTTACAAAAATGTGTTCCCCCATCATTTATTATAGCTCTAGGTACCCCAAATCTTAAAAATATATTTTTTTAAAAAAATTTAAGAAAACCCCTACTGTTTTTTGTTTGTGTGCAACTGCCTCTTCCCCCCATTTCGAAACTAATCAACAGCTAAAAGAAATATTTGTTTGAAAAGGAGGGGAAAAGGACCCATAAGCGATTCCCAAACGTCAAAAATTCAATTACAATTTATTATTTTGTGGTAATTTATGTCTTCTTGAAAAAATTGCCAGTCCTTTTGGATTGAGCACAAGTCATAATGAAATTCCCGCAATCATGAAACAAAAAGGGCCTAAAAAACCGCAAGATAAAAATTTTTTCTGCTTTCTTTAACCCCCCAAAGGGTCCTGTTTTTTTTTTTTTAAATGACTGCTGTATTATCTAAGCTGTTAAAATTTTTGGCCACATCGTTAATTTCTTGGTCGCACAGTATTTTTAAAAAATACCTTTATCCCAAAAATAATCTTCCCCATCAGCAAAAAATTTTTTTTTTCTGTTGGAATGACAAAACCCAAAAGGTATGATTTTTTCTAAACCAAATAATTAACTATGTCGGCATTAAACCCAAGGGAATTCATGGATGTCTATTGCTGCAAATGTTCACGGGAAATTTTTTTATTGATGGGTGGTTCTAAACAATCAATCCAAAAATTGTAAATGATCAGCAACCACATTTTCACTTCCCTTTTTATCCTTAATTTTAATCAAATTCTTGCACAAAGAACCCGAAAAAACCGGGTTTAGCATCAGCTTTAGCAAAAAAAATACTTAAGGCACATGATTGTGTATCTTTACTTAAACCCATCAAGTAAGACCTAAACTTGTCACATGCAAAACATGCTAATAGCTCTTTTTCTGTTGTGGATAGTTTTTTTGGGCCTCGTTAGGGTTTTACTTTTCATAGTATTGCATAAAGATCTTACCTTTTCTTTGTCCTAGTACTGCCCCACGGCATGTCACAGACAACATGGGTCAAATGGAATTTTCCCAATTTGGTGCAAAATCCTTTTTGCAGAGCTGATTCTCCTTCAATATATTGAATGCCTGCAAAAAAAAATTTTATTAAACACAAAAAAAGAATCTTTTTCAAGTAAATTACACGAGGGCTTTTGAGATTTAGAGAAGTCCCGTAAATCTCCTGTAGAAGCCAGCATTTTTCCTAAGAAGCCCTGATCCCTTTTTCTGAAGTAGGTGGGGGCAACTTCTCTATTACTTCCCCTTTTCCTTTTAACTTCAATCCCTTTTTCTGACACCTTTTGGGCCCAACATATTCCCTTTGACCAAAAATGGCATTTTCCCCAATTAGAAGTGGGTTTGTTTCCCTTTCATCTTTTTTAGCAACAGCCTATTTTTCAAAAAAGATTCAAATGCTTCCCCAAAAAAAGGAGGACACCCTAAATATTTTAAAAAAATTCTTAACATGTCGAAAATATAGACATCATAAAACTCTGAAAAAATGCAGGGTGCATTACAGAGACCAAAGGGCATTTCCCAAAAGCAAAAGTACCCTAGGGACAAGTAAATGTGGTTTTTCCCACCCGGACGCTATAGAAATTTTATTATACCCGAATAACCATCAAGGAAACGAAAAAATCTGCCAGCGGTTTTTCTAACATCTGATCAATGAAGGAAAGGGAAAGTGGTCTTTACGGGTGGGACTTCAATTTTCTTAAAATTTTCAAATCGCCACCCCCGTCAAGTCGGGTTGGGATCAAATTAATTTGGGACATTTTTTACCACAGTATGCCACCTTTTTGGTACAACCTGGGGTAGGGCAACCCATTTACTATCAGAAATTGGAAAAATAATGCCTATTAACAAATTAAATATTCCTTTTTTACAACTTCCTTAAAGTTTTTGGTTTAGTCTTCTTTGTGGGTTTATGTAAGTTTACACAGTTCAAGAAAATCCTATGGTACAAATTAAGGGCAAATTCCCTTAATATCCGCAATGGCACCCGATAGTTCCCTTTGTTCTCTAGAACATCCAAAATTTTTCCTTGATCACCTGTCAAAGAAGAAGAAAAGATAATTTGGGAAATACATTTGTTCCAAGATAAGCATACTTTAAATGACCCGGCAAAGGGTTTTAATTCAAGCACCCGGGGGGGTTTTCAAAGTTTGGGTCGGTTTTTTCTCTTTGGGCCCCCAGCTCCCATATGTCGAGTTTGAATTCATACATTGTTCAACACGTTTTCTTGGGGTTCATCCCCATCATCACTCCAATCATCTAAATCCCCGAGAACTGACTCCTCGTGTCCCACCTGCATTTTCTTCATGAACCAGAGGAAAACCTTTTAAACTATCAAAAGTGTTTTAAAAGGATTCAGTCATCAAATTTTTTTGTAGCCCTACACATTGAAACGTACTTGTTCTCCCTAACTCTTAAAATAAGCTTTCCCTTTTTCCACAAATTAAGGCTTTACCTGTTTCAAGGAATGGTCTGCCAAGGTCATGGGAACCTTTATCCCCCTCCATCTCCAAGACAATTAAAATCAATGGAAAGTTAATTTTTCTACTTCACTGGACATTTTCCACAATCCCTTTGGGTATTTGATGTCCTATCGCAATGCAAAGGGAACTAGTTCCCTTACACTCTCCAATCCAATTTTCCCAAAAATAGATGAGGCATAAATTTTTACTTGCACCAGGCAAAAAAACTTTATCAAATGAAAATTGCCTATGGTGCAAGGAACAGAAAACTCCCCCGTTTTCTTTTTTTCTTGGGAAAATAGGTAAAAACATTCTTTTGATCATTGAACATTCCCCTGTAAGCATCACCCGGGTTCTTCCCTTCAAAATTCCTCTTCTTTGTGAGAAAAAACCTTATAACCCAGATTGAGGCTTGCTGAAGTGCTTTTTGCAAAAGGAATGTTAATTTTCAATTTTTTTAAAAACTTCTAAAAATTTAGCAAATTTTGAATCCAATTTTTTGTTGCTTCAGCCCCTTCCCGGGGAAAAGGGAATAGGAGGAAAATTGCTTTTACTTTTGGAGAATTTTTTTTTTGATTTCCCCTTCCTTTTGTTTTCCCTTTTTTCTTTTTTTCCCGGTTAACCTCCTCTTCCTCAAGTTTTTTTATCAACCCAATTCCTTACCACTTCTTAACATAATAGATTTACCCCTTAGGGTTTTGCTCTTTTTGCTAGGTAAAGATCCCGATGGTTATTTTCCCCAAGTTTTAGGGCATTTATAAGTGATTTTTAAGATTCCCAATGGTCTTGTTGATTTTTCAAATTGTGTCAGTCTTTTGCAATAACTTATCATAGTTTTCCTTTTAATGACTTTGAGGAAAAGGTATTTTGATTAGGGTTTTTGTTGAGGGGGTTTATGATTAGGACCTTGCTTTTGAAATCCCGGGGGTTTAAGTGCATTGTTATATTTCTCCATGAAAATTTGGATGGTTACGCCACCCTGGATTGTAGGTGTTTGAATAAGGTCCCTTTATTACCTTTTGGAAATTGTTGACAAAATTTACTTGGGTCCCATGGGATGAGAGGAAAAGTTTCCGGGGGGGCTCAAAAAGTTTTAGGGTTTGGCCCGGATAACTCACAACAAGAAAAATTTTATTAACATTTTAAAGAAGTGTTTCAGGGGAGTTTTCTTACCTGGGGCGGTAAGAGAAAATCTAGCTGTTAAGGTGTCCCTTTTTCAAATTTTCCACTCTAGCTTACCCTTTTATGTTGCCAATTATGTGCACTAGAGGCCATTTTATCTATCAAAGCACTAGCCTCATCATTGTCTTACTCATTAAAGCCCCCCAAAGCAGCATCTATGAGTTCAATGTGTCATCTAAATGAGATAGATATTCAATAAGGAATTTTTGGTAATCAGATGGGGGCATTTTCTAATTTCCTCCTTTAATCTTTCCCCGCTTATAAAGTTTCACCACTAAACTTACTGAAGTTTGTGATGTCTTTTTTTAAACCCAGAGTTCTAATGGGGGAAAAAATCTCCTTAAAAAAATTGATGGAGATCTACCCCCAAAGGGGTTACAGATTTGTGGCAATGAATTGACCAAGCCCCCAGCTTTTTTCTCTAAGTGAAAATGGAAAAAGTTGTAGCCCCAATTAATCATCAATACATTATTTTTTTTCACTGTATTTTCAATATTTAAAAAATACTGCAATATGTCATCAGGACTTTCTTTGGTATCCTCCAAAAATTTATTTGATTAAACCATTTTAACGAGTGCTGGTTTTAACTTGAAATTTTAGCCTGAATTGTTGGTCTTTTAATTGAGGGCCTGAAACACAGGTCCGTGTATTTTCGAAATGCTCTACCAACCCCCTGAATCTGATTGTTTTTTTTCATCTGCCTGTTTTCTCTTCCTTTTTTCTTGTTTTCTAAGTTGTCGCAAGCTGCGTTTATTCAAGATTAATTTGGTTTTGAAATTCAGCACTTTATCTTTCCATAAAAAAAAACCTTAAAGAGAATGGGAAAAAGATCAACAATGATAAGAAAAAATTAAAAAAAAAAAATTGTGCCTAAATTCCACATAAATTTCGAAAAACTTAAAATTTTTTGTTCCCCCCGGGAACGGCGCCAAAAACTTGTACCTCAGAACATATATATAAATGGGAGCGTAAATTGCAGAAGTAACTGGCGTATCAAGTAATAAGTGGTGAAAAGTAAGGTTGTCGATCCCCCGAGGGCAAAGAGTACTAGCTGTGGGGAAAATTTTTTCAATAAAGGTGATTAAAAAGGGGTTTTTTAAATGTCTAATCAAAAAAATTTTCTTAAAAGCAACAAGAAAAATTTTTTGACGAATTTTCAAATTATGAAAGGGGAAATTTAAAATTTCCCCCGATTTGTTAATCAAAATTTCCCAAGTTATGTCAATAGTGGTTATAAGGTTATCAAGTGAGTTTAGAAAATCCTTTTTAAGGATGTTGACCTTAAAACAAATTTGTCGGGGGTTCCGCGTCTCTAATTAACCAAGGAATCAAAATTATGTTCATTTTCACCTCCCCCTCTCAAAAAACTAATGCCCTAAATCATTAACCCTAAACCCCTTTGTGATTAAATTAACAAGAAAAAATTGCATTGCGCCCTCCATAAACTTAATTAAACCCAAATTTTCGCAACTCCCGTATTTATAATCAATCTAATTAAGAATTCCCAACAAAAACCTAATCAATTCCCGTTCAAAAGGATTTCTAACAATTAAAACAAAGACTGATTATAAATTTAAATCAAAGGAATTGCAATCATAATAAAACCTAAAATTCCCCAATTACATAACATGCTACATTATCCTTTTAACATTCTGAGTTTCATCCAAATTTCCACAAGGATGATTTTGAACATTATAGTATGATTGCTAAAAAAAAATTTAAATTAAAAAAGGTGCATGGAATTCATATTAAACAATAAAAATGGATAAAAGAAAAAAAGTAAATGAAACAAAGGTTTTAAACTTCAAGGCTTCAATCTTCAAAAAGACTCCCTTTAATTCTTCAATTTGAAAGCAAACTTCAAAAAAGACTTCTTCCTTCAAACTAAACTTTGGAAAAATCTAAAATACCCAAGGAAATTCTAAGATTTAAAGAAAAAACAAAAAGATGCAAAACAAAGAAAAAGAACAAAAGGATTTAAACAAAAGAAAGATGCTTAACATGGTTTACCAAGGGGTCTTTTTTAGATCCAAAGAGGGGGGGATAAGGGTTTATTGATGAGGTTTGAGTCAGCAAATTAATTAAGATATGATTTTGGAGAGATTTCGCAAGGATATCCGGGGAGTAAAGAAGGCGGTCAAAGGGCCGGCGGCCCTTGAATGTAGGCCGGTTTTTAAAAGGGCCCGGGGGCTTTGCTTCTTTTTTAGGCCGGTTTTAAAACCCGCCAAGGCCAGCGGCCTTGAATGTAGGTCGGCCCAAGGACGGCGGCCTTTAGTGCAATCCTTCGCTCACTTCTTCAATTTTGTGAAAAACTCCTCCAATTAACTTGTAATTACTTTTGGGTCCTCAAACCTGTATTTTCACATAAATACCATTTAAGTATCATTTCTTTATATTTTCTTATAATATTAAAATAAATTTAATATAAGTCCAAAAGAAAATATAAGTATAATGTGATCTTATCACCCTTCGGAAGAGAAGGTGAATCGTTGATGTTGCTTTTCCCTTAGGTAAGCTCTCCCTGTCTCTTCCTCTTCTTTCTTTTCACGTTTTTTCTATCTACTTCAGGTGTCTCTCTGCCTCCTTCAGGTAGGAACTCCCTTCATCTGGAAAACGAAGAGATATATATATGGAAACCGAAAAATCTCCTGAAATGGCCAAACTTTTCCATATACACGATCTCAACCCATGGTTATACATGGCCATTCCTTGCAATAATGTCTGAAATAATAAAAATCCCACGGTCGTGTAATTAAACTATGTAAGCTTCTATTGGTTTTTCAGCCAAACACACGGCCGTGCTCTGGAAATACACGCTCGTGTACTTCCCCTGTTTCTTCCCAAAAAGCTTTTTTCTTCGTGTATTCTTCTCCGATCTCAATCCAAGTCGATATCTGTCTCAAAATAGTGGTCCTCATCCTGAAACTAAAATATTTCTCTTTAAAGTATCAAAATTCTTTAAGATAACATCAACTTATTACACAAACAACTAGAATTCATCTAAAATACAAGTGTTAATTATATACTTATCAGTGTCCTTACCAGGCAAGAACATATTAAGGCTCTCAATCCTACTCTGATTTCATTTAAACCTATTATTTCCTATCAATCACAATCAAATAAATCCTATACTTCCAACATAATACAATACATCGCAATTCACTCTTTAAACTTTTGAAACAAGTCTTAATAAATTATTTATGATCAAATCTAAAACAATTGTACTTTTAGAATTCACTAGTCTTTATCTTCCAAAGAAATAATCATTATTACATCTAAATAGCTCAAATTCCTAACTCCACTTAATCACCATAATAATAATACAAATCCTCATCCCCCCTCTCTTAAACATTTAACCCTAAGCCCTCATCTTGGTTAGCACATTTAGTTATACCTACATCTAAAAACAAATATTCCTCCTAAGGTGAGCTAACGCCTAGTATATATAACTAGCAAACACATATGCATGGTCGAACATGAATTAGATCACATACATTTATGTAAATATTAAACATTAATCAACAAGTTTATGTTTTACTAAAGTCCACAAAACACTAACGGGGTACTCATGATCCGTCAAACACATAGAAAAATACTTAATACTTATATGATGTTGGGAACTACCACTATGGGTCCTAACACCATAAGTCCTTAAACCTTAAACCTTAAACCTCAAACTTTAACTAACCAGATCATTTCCAAGGCATAATCCTCTAGGAATAATATCACATAAGGATCATTGGGGTGCCTCTAGGGATCTACCACTACGAGCCCTTAAGCCAAGCCAAGCACAATTAACAACAAGCAACTTAAACTAACTCAACCCATTCCATTACAACTTAATCTAATTCATGACTATCTTAACAAGCGAAAGAAGCAATCAGAGTTATGTACCTGGAATCTTAACCTTAAGTATGTTTGGTCTTAAACTTAAAGCTAAGTTGGAATTTGTAAAAATACTAGTAATTCATTCTTTATACTAATATAGAATAACCTAAGTTGCCTAATTCAATTTACTTAATAGCTATATGATTCCTTCTCTTACTTTACTAGAGTTTCTAGGGTTTCATTAGATGTCTAGGTTACATGGGAATTCGGATAAGTGTAAATTAATTCTATAAACAAAATATTTCCAAGTACACAGTTGTACTTTAGGATGTATACTTTAGCATGATTAAGACACATGGTAGTGTATCTTTTTGTGTGTTTTGCATTTTAGTATACCTAGGTACATGGTCATATAGTTGGTCGTGTACCTTTCTATGCCATTTAGTATTTTGGTATGCCTAAGTACATGGTTGTGTAGATGGTCATGAACCTTTTTGTGAATTTTCCATATTTCGACATGCTTAAGTATACAAGCATATCATTCATCTATGTACCTTTCTATACATAATATGTGTTTCTGCATGAGCAAGTACACAAGTGTGTACTTGACTGTAAATCATGTTGTTCTTTACAAACCCTTTTTCCTCTTTTTTGATTCATTCCCTAATTCTAATTTCTTTGATGCTAAGCCTAATTGGATCATAAAATTTGTAAATTCTAATGAATCATGTAGATTAGTATACTTACTTGTTTTAGATTGTGTTTGGAACTCTCAAATCATTGATTCCATCTCCTTCCCATCTCACTCTATACCCTGACAATGTGTCAACAATTCGGTTTTCTAAATTCACTAATTTATCACTAAAACGAATAATCTAGATGATCATAATCCTTACCCAATAGATTTCATATCGGTCCCGCTATTCTCTTCTTAGTCGCTTGTGGTCTCTATAAAGTCTCTCTAATCCTTAGGTTTTCTATTATTACAATTATGTAAATGAGGAAAAAGAGAGAGACCTTAGGTTAATGCAACTTATATACCTCAGCTTTGAAAAGACTTAACTGTGCCCATCTTTTATCTTATATTTTTATTTACCCTTAGCCTTATCTTGTATTAATTATTTAATACATATAATTACAAGTATTTGCATTAACAATGTGCACAGGAAGGTAATGTCTAACATATCATTATTTAGATATTGCGGGATATTAATGCAAATAACTTCTTGAAAGTTAAACTTATTTCTTCAATACAAAACCAAATGATAAGAAAGAAATATATAAATAAATAAATAAAGAAGAGTTTTCAATAGTAAAATAATGATTCAGTTCTTTTCCTAATGAGTAAGGATTACCATCTATTGGGTAAATACTTAATATTGTTTTTTTAAAAAACAAATACATAAATATTGTACCTATAAAACATATTACAAAAATAAATTGCAAAGTCGTGGATCCCATATGCGAATTTAATGTTAAAAAAATTAAGATAAAGGCGGTAAACCTGGTTTGCGCCAAGTACAACTACCACCCATCCTCACCGTCCAATTTTTTATTTGATCTACTCTCACCATTGATTTATAACACATAATAACAGTATAGAAACTTAAAAATATAAATATGAAACACAGAGAATCACACAGCATAAAAATACCCACTAACTCAGATCTCATTTTTCTCTCATCTGCACACAAGAGGAAGAAAAAGGAGTGATTTTGCATGGGAAATAAAGATTTTCCCAGATCTAAGTGTTTCCGAACAATTAATCTTAGTTGTAGTATGATTTGTTTTTCAGAAAAGTTGAAGTTTTTTATATATATTGAAGTTTTTTTTATCTGTGTTTGTATTTGATATAAGATTTAGAAAATGTTAGTATAATTATATAGTTTATAGAAAAGGGATTATCAATATTGTCATATTATAATTTATTAAATATTATTTATATAGATGTCATATGTGATAAATGTCAGAAGACTCTAGTGCTTATTAGTTATAATTTTATATGGATTTCATGTGATTTTGAAGAAAAGGGTACTTATATGATTAAATTTTGATTTCAGGTGTCAATGGAGACAAAAGAAAGGTTAAGGATGATATAAGCAAAGGCGAGGTGAAATTTGGCGAAAAATGAAGAAAATTGATTTTCAGTTCAACATAACCTTTAGCATAACCCATGCAGACACCAGTGTTGGATGAAAAATATGACCAATAGCTAATTTTTTTCTTTCAGGAGGTTGTGCTGAACTAGGTAGTGAAAATAACAAGTTTCAAAGTCAGCATGGGCGTCACCCTGTTTTCACAAAACTATAAATAGACACCTTGTTTTATTTTTTAAAGGTCATTTTCCTTTTAGCTTCTCTTTGAAAACCCTAGGGTAGCATTTCAAATCAAAGAGGACGTCAAGAACCAACATCCCTAGGAGAAAAAAAGGAATCAAGAAATCAAAAAGAAAGGAAAGAAAGAAGACATTATGAATTGAATCCGTAGGAAGAGAATGCAGATCAAGAAACAACAATTCGACTCTTACCTTCGGAAGGTTTTATTCACATGACTCTTTTTATTCCATTGATTTTAACTTTGAAAACCATGTGTTGCTAGTTTATTTCATACCCGAACCTTACGAAGCCCTAATTACCATGACATTGGATTGATTGTGCAATTCATGAATGGTTAATTTTCTTTGAATTTATTCATATCGTTTATCATGTTTTGTGATTCAATGTTTGGCTAGTGTTAAATTTACATTGATTTTCTTCTAAGTTGATTGGAAAATCTCTTATTGGAATAGATCAAATATGGATAACAATCTAGGGATAGAGAGCATGAGTTTTCCATATTAGGTTGAATTGATATATTCTGACCTAATTGAGGGTCCTAGGGTGTTAATGCAATTCTAATAACATTAATGAAGAGGACTCTTTGTTAATGTAATTAGAGTTAGGAATTAATGATTCTGAGAAGAACATTGATTTGATATTAGATACTCCGCGGTTTTAGAGATAATTGTCATTTGTTAATTGAAAATTTTGAGGACGAAGTCATATGATAATTAGAGGAGTAGTAAGGGTAGGGTGTATCTTAGATTATTGAATTTACTAAATTTTAATTTTGTGTTTAGTTTAAGTGTTACAATTCTTTGTTAAGTGATTTAATTTAATCGAAATTCACTCAAAATTGTACGGTTGGATAGTGGGTTTGTAGTTAGTATTAGTATTCGCAAATCTTTGAGGGAAGATATCTGTGCTTGAACTCTATACTACTGAACTTGATAGGTAAGTGATCGTTGCCAATCGTAGTTTTAATAAATTGAATTCTTGTTCTTAATCCTACTACGAAGCAATAGGCAAGTGCACCTATCGTAGCGTAATATAGCGAGTAAGCACAAGGTCGTCCCTTAGAGATACACCAACTACTAGTACTAACTCCGTTCCTATTATCTAACCGCCGCTTAATAATGTTGGTTGAAACTTAATTATTCTAATCTTAAAACTAATAACTCACTAACAACAATGGTTCTAAAGATTTATCAATTAACAAAAGCAACCTAGATCTTATTTTACTCCTTCTCTGTCATGTAATTCATTAGATTTCTGAAGATTGTCGTAATTGACTTCTTATACTATCGAATTCTCTAGTCAAGTTAACTACTTTCTTAAGTATATTAACTTATCTAATCCTAGGTTTATCAAATAGGATCTCTCCTTAGTTAATAGCAACCTAGAATTGCATAAAGCACATGAATTCGCATCAAAATAATTGATGTAAACAGAAGACTCTTGTTTCCTATCTCTAGAAGAACAATCAAATCTCATTAATTGCATTAGATCTAATCATATGAGCAATTTCTCAATTAACTAATATTATATCATGCATAAATTCATATTCCGGATTTATGAATCTAAGAAACAATTGAAGAGCATGCAATTAATCATAAGAAAGTCAACAACTTCACATTAATGACCAAATCTTCATCTCATGATAGAGAAGTTTCAAATAAAATCTAGATCTAGGGTCTACTCCTCCATAAATTGGACAAAAGAAATGCAATTACTAGAAGAATAGATAAAATTCATGGTCACAACCCTTAAAGATAGAATCTTCTTCTTCGTGGGTCTTCAATCTCCCTTGGAATCGACAGAATCATCTTTCCCTTGCTGTTATGAGAGTGAGAGAAAATAAAAAAATTTGTAAACCTCCCGTTCTAGGGCAAACTAATGGTCTATTTATACATGTACCCCGGTTGGATATATACACGAGCGGATACACAAGTAGTGTATCTCGTTCGTGTATCTCATGCTTGCTTCCAAGTGTCCTTATGTGAATATACACGAGCAAGTACATGGGAGTGTACATTGGTAATGTATTAACCCTTCCAAATTTTCTCCGACTCTTCAAAACTCCTTCCCTTACCCCAAAAATACTCTAAGAATCCTGAAATTAAACATTCATTCCTTTAAAGCTCATTTTTTAAAAAATCATCAAAAAATTTCAACAATAAAACACAATTTCATTACTCTAGATAAGGGTTTTTTGGACTTATCAGTAAGCTTGCTTAAATTGATTGTAAGGAAGATTTTTAAGGAAAAAAGGATTTTTAATTTGGTGATTACAATCATGAACAATATATGTGACATAAATATTATTTTTTTCTTTAGAATAAGGATTGATAATGTAAAAAATGTAAAAATATGTAAAATATAAATAATTGTTGTAGTATTATATGAAATTTAGTGGAAAAATAAAATTTAAAAATAATTTCAAACAAATATTTGAAGATGTAACTCATATATGTACACATTGAATGTAGATTTTATAGAATGCGTATTCATTTTTTACAAATTGTAATAATACAAAAATTCATCCTTGCAGCAGACCATATACATATGCAAATAATTAAAAACTATCCCCTCCCCCCAAATGAAATCTTAGTAGCCGAGAAAAGGCTTGGTTGGCCTTGCACGTGACTTGGGGGAGTTCAAACTCTTAGGTGGCATGTTGGTGGGGAGAATTGTCGAATGCTCGGGGTTAAAACCAGACTCCTTTGAAAGGTTAATTTAATGATTTACCCCACTCCCTAGGTTGCTTCCTAGGGCGTTGCCTCCGTAGAGCCGGCATGTTAGGAAATTTTATTTATTTTAAACCCTAAATATTTTAATTTAAGGAAATAAATATGATTATTGGGAGTTGTAAATATTTTACCTGTCCAATATATTCCAATATCACTAAATATTATTGGGGTGGAACTGTGTGTCCCCCCGCTGTTCCCCGTACCCCCAGTAGACATCTGCTGGTAAATAGCCATCTCGACTAATCAGTGGGATGTGGGAAAAACTGTCTCAACCCTACACTTGTAGTAATAGATGCTCCTCCAATCTCATGTGCCGACGGTGAGGACATGACACATAGTTGGCAATACAACCAAGCCAAAATATAGCCCCCCAAACTTTTAAGTCCTAGTGATGTCAAAATGTTCCAACAATGGTAACCACATCGTGTGCTGAAGGGTGCAGGATTTATCAACAAAGATAAGTCCCCCTAACGTTGTAGAATGTATGCATGATAGCTCGATGTATGTGCTCCACATCGGCATTCGTGGGATTAACCATAACATATGTAGAGCCATATCATACTAATGCACCTACCTCAAACCGCTGGGACCCTGGTCTCAGCCCAAGCAATTCCTTGCATAGTGCTCCCCAATAACTCCCTATCCATCTACTCCCTGTAACTGCCTATCCATTACTGGGAGTCCAAACGGATCTCTAGATCCTATAGCGTGATTGTAAACTCCCCTGTTGGCATGTGGAATGTATACGTCTCTAGATGCCATCTCTCCACCAATGTTGTAAATCATGTCCCAAATCAAGGGATATGAACGGCAGCCGACTAATACCTTTGAATCCAGCCAGCTAAAAGTATGGCTCCATTAGCACATTGAATGGGATCGTATGCTCTTTTTGGGGACGGAGTGACAACTCGCGTCGTTGTATAGTGAGGGTTGGCTTACTCCTATGCCAACAACATGTCAAATGTTTTCCTATTTCTAATGAAAACGTAAACTAATTGATTAGTAAAAATCCATTACCTCTCATCCCAGATTGCCTGTGATCAATGATTAACCTATTGCATCAAGACTGAAGGATCAAAAGGTCTAAGCTCCCATCTACTATGCAAAATCATACAAAAAAATTTCATTTGCAACCAATAAGATTTTTTTCACTAATTAATTTTATATCAATGATGGGTGTCGAATCCAACAAAAAAAAAACATACTCCTAGACAATTATATGATTTGCATATTAGTGGTGAGTAGGGTCGAATCCACAGGGATTGGTTAAATATATTTCTTTTCCCAAAGAGAATAAAGAAGAAAAGAAAAAGGGGGGGTTTGTTTGTGAGTCAAATAATGTTGAAACAAAATAAAAAATTCGAATATTGATAAAAGCCTAGAAGGAATCAAGATAGTTTAATTCTAGGAATTGATCATCGATGCAAATGATTTCTATTCTTATTTCTAGAAAAAACTGGTTATGGTTATTAACAAACTCTAACAACCTATCTCACCTTACTTCTTCGATAATCAAAACAAGCTCTTTGATTACTTCTCTTATCGATTAGACAACCTTTAAAACAAGCTCTTAAGATTTAATCTATCAATAGCCTTAAAAACAAGAGAGACCACCAATTCATGCCAGTAGATTATAAGATAACCTTTTTTTAAAACAAGATCATACATCTCCATAACATGAATTCGATCATCTATTTATAACCAAACATGTTATTGTGTTACCGAGACTAGAACTATCAAACAATTACGGATTTAACGAGCTAGTTGACAATATATTAACTTGCTAATTGAGTAGAAGAGCTCTAATTCATACCAATCAAAAAAGATAATAATGACAAAACGTTCAGAAGATCTATGAATATCCAAAACAAAAAATAGATTAAGACAACTCAATTAGATCTCACAATTCGTGGAGAATTAAACTTCTATGACCCTTTGGCTAGAAAAACTACTTAGCTACACATGTTCATCATAAAAACAAAAATTAAAAGTAAAAACATAACAAACCTCAGCTCCCGGTCTTCTTGCTCTGCCTCCTTCCTTCCTTCTTGTCTCCAAGATCATCCAAGATTTTTTAACCCCCTAGGGTTAGTTCTATTTATATTGTTAAAGGAATTGCAGGTGATCTTTTGCTAGAAAAATACGAAAATATCTTTCCTTTTTGATGTAAATCTCGAGGAGTGAATAATCGTCTGCTTGGCACGCCCAACACCACGGCCGTGGGTCAAGCCGTATCTTCCTCTGTGGGTAATCTACAAGTCTTCATCCGTGATCAGTGTGTGCCACGACTTTTACCCTGGTCAGATCTCAAGCCGTGTCATCCTCTGGTTGATGTTCCACAATTTCTCATCCTTATTTAGTATATGGCACGGCTTCATCAAGCTTCCCACGGTTTCCCCCACGGCTTTCCACCACGGCTTCGAGCACGGTTTCCACCAAGGCCATATCACGAGCCGTGTCTCTCTCTGTTGGAAGTCCAACATTTCCACCTTCTTGTTTCAGTGTATAGCACGGTTTTGAACCATGGCCGTACTTCAAAACATGCTCCTTCTAGACAGATACACGGTTGTGTACTTCAACCGTGTATTTTCCCGTGGATTCTTCAAAACAGATACACGGTCGTGTACTTCAACCGTGTAGTTTCCTGTGGCTTCAAAACTAAGTACACGGCCGTGTACTTCAAACTCACGCCCATGTACTTTCCTCCGGCGGTTGTAAATCCTTGTCTTTGATCCAAGTTGTAGATGATTTCTTCCTAATTTACTTGAATTAACACCCTTGACTCCATTTAACCTGATTTATCACCATAATAGAATTAAGTACCATTTCCTTATGATTTCTATAAAATCTATAATAAATTAACACACTTCATACTATAAAGATTGAGTATAAAATGGCTCTATCAATCAATTAAATAATGATATATTAACGATTAATTTCCTTTAATTACTGAATAATTAATACTAATTTAAATTTTTTAAAAATCTATAAAAACATATAAAAAATCCCACCTTCAACAAATACTAAAATTTCACTAATTCGTTTACAACAATTAATTTAACCATATTAAAACTAATCAATTTAATTAATTGATAATTACTAATACTTACTCTTATGACTAATTTTTTCAAACCATAAAATAATTTACATTTGCAACTAATAATTTTTTTTCATGATTAATTTTATAACAATTAATTAACAAAATATGAACAACTTAAATTTTTTTGATTAACGGAAATTAATAACTAATTAATTCTATAACTCAGTCTACAAAAGCAACAAATGTAGAACATTTCACTAATAACTTTTAAAATAATTTAATTAACTACATATTAACAACTAATCACCTTTAATTAATAGATAATTACTAACTATTTACTTTATGACTAATTTTACTAAATCATATAAATATTTTACTTTTCTACCTAATACAAAATTTTTTCCCACTAATTAATTTCTTAGAAATTTAAATTTAAATGATATATTAAAGACTAATCCCCTTTCATTAATGGATAATTAATAAACAAATTAATTTTATGAGTAATTTTAGTAAACCACAAAAATTTATTTTACGTTTCCACCCTATACAAAATTTTTCACTAATTAATTTCATAGTAATTAATTAAAGATTATTAACGACTAACCCCTTTTCATTAATGGATAATTAATAACTAATTAATTTTATAACTCATTTTGCAAAGCCATACAATATTTTCACTTTGCAACAAATACAATTTTTTTCACTAATTAATTAATGACTAATCATTTTTAATTAATGGATAATTATTAGCTACTTACTTTTATGACTAATTTTACTAAACCATAAAAATATTTTACATTTCCAGCCAATACAAAATTTTTTGTTAATTAATTTCTTGGCAATTAATTAATAATATTTTAATAACTAATCACTACTAATTAACAATAACTTAATTTACGGCTACATTTACAAAAATACGTTATCATAACATATATACATATTTCATTTACTAATGTTAATTAACCCACACTTATTAAGTAATTAATTACTAATTAATGGTTAACAATAACTACTACTTCAATAAAATTTATGTAGTATATATATTTACATATCATAAAATTTATGCAGTATACTACTTTAATAATAGCAATAAAATTAAATATTTTCTTAAGAAAACATACTATGATCATGATGAAGATATTTCTACTTACATATTTGAGTAGATTAAAATCTAAGTAAAAACACAAATTGTGAAAAAATAAATTGTAGAGTGAAGTTTTGTTTTTAGAGGAAATTCAAATATCAAAATGTGAAATGTGAATATATGAAACTGAACTGAGAATTCGTTATTAATATTTAAAAGTATCGGTGCAAATTTTTTCCTATGTATTACTGTGTAAATTTACTGTATCACTTTTAAGTTTACAGGTATACTTTCACAATAACTTTATAGGTATTACAGACATACTTTTATAATAATTTCATAGGTTTACAGAAACTTTATAAGTTTGCAGTGTTATTAAGTTTTTCTAAGTTTGCAGTGTAGGTTAAAATATATATATATTTGTACTGAAGGCATGGACATTTTTTTTTAAAACAAAGTCACATTTGGAATCCACAACTTCGCAACCTATTTTACTAATATGTTTTATAGGTACAATATTATGTTACCCACCATCTGCGTTCTCTAGAACTAATCAAAATATGGATAACATAAAGGCATTCATGCCTAGGAAGATGCTCGTGAGCTTATCCCCTTAAAGAAAACAAATCTCTAATGCGAGATTCCAAATAGAATGAAGATCCTCTTTTCATTCACATATATATGCAAGGACACTATTGTGACATTAGAGTACATTTTCATGGAGTTGCACGATATGGAAAGAAGAAAGAACCAATGCAGAAATACTCTTTATAAAAGGCGAGATGGCGGAATGTTGATCAGAATTAACTTTTGTGAAAACATATTCCCCGTGAAAGCATAATATCTCCAGCCACATAATTAACTTTTTAATTTAGCAATATTTAGAAGAAAACATTCGGCTTGCCATAAAGCCACCTTTTTCTCCCTTGTATTCGTTCTCAAACTGCATTTCTTTTACCAAAAAAAAAAAACTTATTAATTATTTTCGTTAGAATTCGAAAAAATTTAATTTTTCGTTAGAATTTGGAAAACAAAAATAATAAAATCAGTACGTAGGATGGATAGAATTAATCAAATGGTGTGGTTAGATTTAATTGAAAAAGGACACATCTACTATGTAGAAAACGATGAAGCTATTGGGCAAGAGAGAAATACTTAGATTATTTATAGAATTGGTATAGACATCTAGTGCTCCAACCAAAAACAAATCATTTGCAAGGGACCGAAAAACATACTATTTTTTATTATTTATTTTTTTTTCGAAATCCAAAAACATACTATAATACAATACGAAGCACTCATGACAATTGTGCTACGAAATCACATGAAACACGATATAACCTTTTTATTCTCGTAAACCAAATAGAGAAAAACTTACAAATAACAGGTAAATATAGTGGAGTAAGATTTATTGTTCTAGTATATTCTAATTATGTACTTCCCTAATCTCATTGTGAAAGTCTAATCTACATATGTAATCCAATTCGATAAAAAAGGCATAAAAACACAATGATATAGGTGCAGCAATTTATATATTATTGGATTTATAAGATAAAACTGTAAAACGCATATTAATTTGCATAATGTTTGACTTAATAAATCAAACCCAAGTATTCACTTCTTTTAAAAAAGTGGTCACAGCATCTTCAAGATGGATCTTTTCTAAAAAAGAAGGAATTATCACGTGCTCAAAATTCCCACTTTTTTTTAAATTAAATTATAACAAGAATTTGCGGGGAAATATAAATATGTATATTTTTTTTCTACTTTGCCCCTGCTGATACATTATTCATATCTTATTACATTTTTCAAGAGGATAAACTTCAAACCACTAAATGGTAAAAAGTATTAGAGTGTTAGTGAAGATTTATGTGGCATTAAATTCGGATCGCATTCGGGTTAATGCAATACTTTTGTCTATGGGGAAATCACTCGACTGCCATGCAAAATATAAAAATTTATATGTCCCCAAAAAGGAAAAGGGGAAAAAAAGTAAAACAAAATGAGTATTATTCATTTCCCCAAAAAAGGAAAAAAATAAAAAAGCATGGAGGAATAGTGACATTGTAGTCAATCCAGTCACCCTCAAAATCTACTTTTGTTACATACAATCACACTTAAAATAATTATCTTTTATCCCATCGTGAAAACGAAAATGCTTAAGCAATAATTGATAAATTGCATTTTTTGTTATATAATAAACAAAACCAAAAATTGCATCATCTTAATGCTATTGCTAAATTCCCAAATAAAAATTTTGTTAAATTTATCTACCTCATTATTAAATGCTTGTCACACAAAATTATTTCCTTTAAATAAGGATATCCTAAAAATTAATCACCAAACTTGAAACCCCGCACTATTTTACGTTAAATTCATCTATTTTTCCCTTTTTCCTCTCACTCTTTATCCTAAATTTTTTTTCTAAATCAAAAAGAAATCTCTAATGATTTAAACAAAAATAGGACAAAAAAAATGAAAAAAGCAATAAAATATTTAAAGTGTAAGACTCGGAAAAATATTTTATTTGATATATATTATAATAAAAGCTAAGGTTGAAAATGGAATTTTTAAAAAAAACTGGGGAAATTTGGCACTTTCTCAATGGCTATATAAGTCCAAAGATACCCCGCCTCCTCCTTTTCGCCATTTAATGTGACAAGACAAAAAAAAGGGAGAAAAACACCCTAGATAATTTAGGGTGGATTTGAAATTTCCCACAAGGGATAATGACAATTCAATCAAGTAAAATTTCCACATCGAATATTGTTCTTATTATAACTTGGAGGAAAGTAAAAAACCCGATTTATAATTCCTTTGGGAATTTAGATTGGGAAAAGAGGGGGATAAATATGGGAAAAAGTGATCTAGGATTAAATTTGCAATTTGGGAACAAATTCATAACCATTTAATTCTTAGATTTTACAAGTTTTGGTTTCAATTAGGCCTAGGATCAAAGAGATTTGGGAAATTTGGATAAATGGGAAAGTGAAATTAGGGTTTGTAAAGGGAAAACACGAAACATGGTCAAGTAACCCCTTTTGTACTTCCCCTGAAAGAATATTTTTGTATAATGGATACATGGCTAAAGTACATCTTAGTATTTGGGAAATTTAAAGATGGAAAAACATAGTAGGGTACATAGCCATCTACACGACCATGCCCAAAGGGCATCCAAAATGAAAATTTTTATTAGAAAGGCCACGCCACCCACAAGACTGATACCTAGGGCGATCGTTGACCCGACATCCAAAACCATGAAATTTACAAAAAAATACACAACCATTTTTTTTTCATATTATACTTAAGATATTTGTTTATTGATTTAATTTCTAATTAAAAGAACTTCCCCCGCAAGCTAGACAACTGGTAAGACTTTAAAAAAAACCCTAGACTAAAAGGGTTAAAACCCCTCGGGCTTAAACTAAAATTTTGGGATGTGAAAATTGATTGTCTTATTTTGCTTGAAAATTATATATAATGAATTGATTAAGTGTTTACGTGCTTATTGTAAATGTTTGTCTCAACCTAGGGACTCGTAGTGGAAACCCCTTAACAACACCCAATGATCCTTATGTGACATTGTCCTTAGTGGGGGTCTTTCTTTGAAAGACTTGGGCTGGTTCAAAGATTAAAGGGTTCATGGGGGGTAAGCCCTTTGTGGCAGTTTCCATCACCAATTTTAAAGGGTTTTAAAGACTCTTTAGTGTTGGGGGCCTATAGTGGGAATTCTTAACCGGTTTAAAATTAAATGTTTTAAAGGCTATGGGTGTTAGGGCTTATTAGCACTTCCCAACATAGTTTAAGGACAGGGTTTAAATTTTGTTTGACAAGGGTTTTGATACCTTTAATGCTTTGTGACTTAAAGTATCATGAACCTGTTAATTTGATGTTTAAAGTTTTGCATAACTATATGTGAATTTAGTTCCTACTTTTTCATGCATATGTCTTTTTGTTATGCATACTAGGCATTACCTCACCCTTTTGGGGATTATTTTTTCTTTTGATGCAAGCATAAAGGGATGTGTTTAAAATTTAAAAATGACCTAGGATGAAAGTGCAATAGAGGGAAGAAAAAGACTTCCCTTATTATTTTGGTGTTAGAATTTAGAAGGAAGTGTGTTTTTTATATTAATAAATAGTGGTTTCTTTAGAGGATAATGACTAGAGTATTTAGACTTTCCGTTGCTTTAGTTTTTTAATCATGGACGAAATTAAAGGGTTTTGCTATAATTTTGAAAGGTGAATTGGGAGTATCATATTATGTTGGAATATGGGACTTTTTTAAAAGGGATGAATGCAATAATATAGGTTAAATTTGAATGGTTTGAGTAGGGAAGAGCCTTAACATGTCCTTGTCGGTAAAGACACATGGTGAGTAGTAGTGTTCCCGGGTTTTGCAGTGTTACAACAATAGGATCAAAGCAAAGTTAATATCCTCAGATACTTAAGTTTTAATCTATAGAGCACAGGTTGATGTCCTTAGGGATTTAGGTTTTAATTTATGAGCATAGGTGATGATCATTAAAGTAAAAAGTTTCAAATAGTAAAAAAGGGGATGTGATCCTTGAGGATTCGTATTTGACATGGGATATGAACATAAAGGAGGGGGCATAGTTATGGGGCGTTTTTTTACCCAAAAATTTTAAATTTTAAAATTTTAAATTTTACTTGCACCCTTTTCAACTGCTAATTATATATATATCTGAGTAAAAAAAATCATTGTAAGGGTATACATAGATATTTTTAAAACACTTTTGACACAAACATTACTGATACTAACTTTTAACCTACAGTTTTTCCATTTAAATAGAATGCCTCCAAGAAGAACACTGGATCAATGCAAGAAAAGGTATGGATGTGGCAACCCAATGAGGAGAACATTTAGAATCGTAGCCATAAAGGGACAAGGGTCAGATGGCTAAAGAGACCATATAATTACTACAAATTTGGGTAAACCATTTGGTGTGACTGTTGACACATCAACTCAAGCCCTAAATGTCCCATAGCACATAAATACAAATGAACCCATTAGCTTTGATAAGTTCATAATGGTGGCTAAGGAATTTAAGTCAAGGGTAGCAAACCTAATTGAAGCTAAAGATTAGGTACAAGAGATGAAGGGAAAACATTTGCTATCTTTCAAATTCTTGAAGACAGAAAAGTTAATTATGTTGTGTTTATGTTGAAAGGAATTGTAGTAAAAATGGTAGGCATCAGTTTTTAAAAACTAGTAGAGGAGTGCATGAACTGGGTGGTATTCAAGGAATTATTTTATCAAACATACTTCCTTAGCAGCTCTAGAGACAAGATGGAGAATAAATACTATAACTATGAGCAAGGGAATCAGACATTTAAAGAATATGAGGCAAAATTAAACCACCTAATTTAGTTGCTACTTAAGAATGTTGGTATTGATGATAGATCCTAAGCCAAAAAGATTTTTTAGAGGCTTGAACTTAGATCTCCAACATGGGGTTAAGGGCCCTAGTTGAATCCCTTATGCAGAATTGGTTGACAAGGCCAAATACCTAAAGTAGAGTGGGAAAAAAAATTGAACAATAGAGGTGCTATAGAGTAGTAATAATTTTGGGGAAAGAGCCCTGCCTCGAGTGAAATGGGGCAAGAAAAGGGCAAGAGACCTCACATGTATTAGAACAAGACATAAATGTGTTGTCACTCCTTCTTTATAGATTAAACCAGTGCCTTTAGCACTTCCTGTAATAAGCCTTACTGTCAAATGCACTAGATGCTATGGACCTCATGAACAAAGAGAAGTGCAAATGGCTAGATGGTGCATTGCTTATTCCATAGGAAGTTTATGACACATCAGCAGACACTATAGTTGAGAGGTTAGTGCCCCTAATATTTCTATCATGTTTGCAAATAGAGAGGATATGAGGCAGTTAACTACCCATGGGGGGCAAGCAAGAAATCAGGTAGCCTAGCTCAACAAGCAGCAAGATCTCTAGTGAGGGAATAGGCTAGTAGACCATAAGCAGGGGGCTTAGACAACAGGTTTACACCAAAGTATTCGCTTTTCCAACTGTAACTGCACTAGGACATTCCTGACAAAGACACCATTTTAGGGAAAGCTTCAAGTACACGCCTTGCAATGCTTATGTTCTTTTTGATCCATGTGCATTAATTTCCCTATGTGTCTAAGAATTTTGTGTTAAATTACGTTGAATGTTGTGTAAATGGGATGATAATCTGGTTATTTGTACTTTTTTTTTTAGTTATAGGGAAGATAAATAGAATATGTAGAGGGGGTAAGAATAGAGATATAGGTTGATGATGCCATAGATTCTTGACATTACAAATGTTAGAGTTTGACATCATTCTGGGTGTCAACAGGTTGTTAGCATACATGGCACAATTGAATGTCACAACATGGTGATGTAATTCAACTTACCCGGGGAAGACAAAATTTTTAAATATAAGTTGGAAGCTTAGGAGACAAAATGGTTACCTACGTTATGAGTTTGGGGAAGGAACTTGCTGACTGTTGTAACTACTAAAGTAGTGAAGAAACCAAACTAGAAGTGATGCCTATAGTTGAGGGAGTTTCCAAACATATTCCTAGAGGAACCTTCTTAGTTTACCCTTAGCCAAGGGAGAAAGAGTTTAGTATTGATTGGTACAAGATACAATACCAATATCAAAACTAGTGTACAAGATGGGGTTAGTGAAATTTAGAAGAGTTGAGGAAGCAGTTATAAGAGCTATAGGGTAAGGTTTTCATAAGACCTAGTGCATCTCCTTAAGAAAGCACCAGTCTTTTTTGTTAAAAAAGAAGGAAGGAAGCATAAGGCTTTTACATAGACTAATAAAGAGTTGAATAGGGTCACTAATCAAGGACAAGTATTCTAATTCCTAGGATAGATTGACTCGTTTTATTAGCATTAGGGAGCTTGGGTGTTTTCAAAAATAAACTTGAGATTAGGATACCACTAGTTAAGGATTTAAAGAAGAAGACATCCTAAAAAATAGAATTCAAGACCAAATATAGGCACTATGAGTTTTTGGTGATGGCCTTTGTATTGACTAACAAGCTACAACACTCATAGACTTAATGAATATAGTATTGATACGCTCAGAACGTATATATAAAATTTTGGGGAAGCGTAAATTGCAGCAAGTGCACTGGTGTATCAAGTAATAAAGTTTTGTGAAAAGTAAGGTTGTCGATCCCTCGAGGAACCAATAGAGTACTAGATCTAGGCAATTCTTATTCAATATCTAGGTGATTTAAAAAAAGGGGTTTTGAAATGTCTAATCTAAAAATTTAACTTAAAGCAACAAGGAAAAAATTTTATGAAGAAACTATCAATTATGAACAAGGGAAATTAGAATTCACCCTAGATTTGTTAATCAAATTGCTACCATGTTATATTAACTTGTGGTTATAAGTTTATTCAAGTGATTTTAGGGAAAATCCTTTTTAGGGATGTTGACCTTTAAATTTTAATTAGTCGGCTTTCCCCCGTCTCAATTAACCAAGGAATCAAAATTTATGTTCATACCCTCCCGATGCTACAAACAACAAATGCCCTAAATCAATTAACCCTTTAATCCCTTAGTGATTTAATTAACAAGAAACATTGCATTGTGCCCTCCATAGACTCTAATTAAACCAATTACGCAACTCCCGTTATTGACAATCAATCTAATTAAGAATTCCTAACAAATCCTCATCAAACTCCCGTATCAAAAGGATTTCTAACAATTATAATGAAAGCCAATTATAATTGAAATCAAAGGAATTGCAATCATGAATAATCCTAATAATTCCCAAAACATATAACATGGCTACAATTATCCTTTTAACATTCGGGGGTTTCCCAAATTTTTCCCCAAAAGGGTTATTTAGAACTTATAGTAGAATTGCAAAAAAACAATTGAAATAAATAATGCAATGGAATTCATATTAAACAACAAATTTAAACAAAATAAATGGCAAAAAGAAAATAAAGTAAAGGGAACAATGCTATAACTTAAAGAGCTTAAAATTTCCAAAATGACTCCTTGAATTTTCAATTGAAAAAAACTTAAACAAAAGATTTTTCTTTTTTAAAACTAAACTTTGGAAAAATCTAAAGTACCTAAGGAAAATTTTCTAATGGGGCTAAAAAAAGAAGAAGAAAAGAATTCTAAACAAAAGAAAGGATGGTTCTCCAAAAAAAAGGGGGGTTTTCCAAGGTTC
Organism: Laguncularia racemosa; assembly: GCA_037954665.1. Classification (NCBI taxonomy): domain Eukaryota; kingdom Viridiplantae; phylum Streptophyta; class Magnoliopsida; order Myrtales; family Combretaceae; genus Laguncularia; species Laguncularia racemosa. Next base: position 5,840 of record JBBMOL010001393.1, on the reverse strand, counting down.
ACACAAGGGGTCTATTTATGATCCAAAGAGGAGGGGATGAGGTGGTCTGATGAGGTTTGAGTCAGAAAAATTAATTAAGATTGATTTTGGAGAGATTCTTGCAATGGTATGGGGGAGTAATGAAGGCCGGCTAAAGGGCCGGGTTTAAAAGGGCCGGGGCTTTTCTTTTTTTTGGGCCGGTTTTTTAAAGCCGGCTCAAGGCCGGCTCAAGGCCGGCGGGCCCTTGAATGTACCCGGGCCCCAAAGGGAAACGGGGGCCCTTTCAGTGCAATCCTTCGCTCACTTCTTAAATTTTGTGAAAAACTCCTCCAATTAATTGTAATTTACTTTTGGGTCCTCAAACCTGTATTTTCACAATAAATACCATTAAGTATCATTTCTTATATTTTCTTATAATATTAAAATAAATTTAATATAAGTCCAAAAGAAAATATAAGTATAATGTGATCTTATCAACTCCCCCACACTTGAACTTTTGCTTGTCCTCAAGCAAAATAATTGATTTAAACAAGAGAAATCCTCATTGAACTTCTGGTGCCCATTGTTCTGACCATACTGAAATTGTAACTAGTAAAATCTAGTTGGGAAAATTTTGCAGTTAAACTAAATACAACAGATTTTTAATCCCAGTGTTTAACATAGAAACAATACTTAGTCCATAAGGAAAAACATTCATTTAAACTTCATTGGTTATTAGCAAGTATCATCTCCCTAATTTTACTTCTCTAAAAAAAGATAACAAGGGTGAAAGCATATGGTATCCATTTTTTCCCAGAATTTTCCCCCCTTTTTTTTTTTTTTTTTTTTTTTTTTTATTTGCCTTGATTGGCAGCGGAGTGAGACTTCACTCTTTTGAGGGGCCAAAGCTCGCCCATGTCAACCCGACTTGCATTAAGGTACTAATTTTTTTTCCTTTCCGCCCTTCTCGTTATTGTGGTTCATTGAGTCGGCACATCCGGGCTCATCCCCTAAGTCAGGTTTTAAAGGGGGGCCCCTACGAATCTTCCTCCATAAATTTAAGATTTTGGTATCTTAATCCTTTCCTGGTTTTGGAGTAAAGGTTTTTTTTTTTTTTTTTTTTTTTTTTTTTTTTTTTTTTAAGGGATCATAAGTAAAAATATTTTTCCCTTTTTCCCCTTTCAAGGGTTAAGGTTTTCTCAAAAGAAATTTAAGAGAGATTTTTTTCCCAACAAAATTTTTCCCCTTTAAGTAAAAATTGTTGTTTTTTCAACTTTAAAGGACTCAATTTTTAAGTTTTAAAGGCTAAAATAGGGTAAACCCCCTTCTCTAAATTTTTTATAAAAAATTTTTTAAAAATGTAAATAATCACAACAGTTGGGGTGGGCACCAAAAACTAAGTCAATTTAAGATTTCCATTGGGGTAAAAATTAAGGGCATAATAAAACATGGGATTTCTAAGCTCTGGTGGTGCAATCATTTTTAAAATTTTACATTTATTTTTCCCTTCCCACTTTAAAATTTTTTAAAATGTCCTCATTGTTCCCATATTTTACAAAAAATTAAGGGAAGAATGTCAATGCAAAAAAATTGAAAAATACGGGTACTTCCCGGTTAAAATTGTTCATCAGGAAGAAAATTCCCCCCCTAAAATGTTTGTCATCCTTGGAGGTCTTTTCCCGGGGAGCTCTTATAGTTTAATTGTTTTTTTTTTTTTTTTTTTTTTTTTTTTTTTTTTTAAAAATTTTTAGATATTTTAAGCATGGGGTTTTCCCCCCCTGAAGCGCTTGTTTTTTAGTATCAGGTGACTTTAGGTTAGCTTAATTCAAGGGTTTAAAAAAACTCCTTCAAAAACCATCGTTTTAAAATTGGATTCCCGCTTCCCTTTCCATGGTTGGTGCCCCTTTTTTTAGCTTCCACCAATGTTTTGTGGTGATATTTTTTGTGGGGTTGTCTGCCCCTTTTACCTTCCCGGAAATTTTCCCCCCCTGTTTTATCCAAATGGCCCCTTGATTGTGTGCAATTCTTTTTATAGGCGCTTGATTAATGTAGGATGGTTTTAAATTTAGACATTAAAACAAAAAAATTGATTAGAAAAACTTTGGTTCAAGTGTTGCATGGGATTGTGTGGGGCATGGTGGTTTCTCATAGTGTTGTCTTCTAAAAAGAAAACAACATTTTCTTGGGGGTATTGTTACGACCTTTGTTTTTTTGTAAATTTTACCCCCAAATTCTTTTTAAGACAGCTTCAGAGGGTTTTCCCCAAATTTCCTCCAATTTTGTTGTAATTCCCCCCTCAGAGATATGTCAGAATACATTGCTTTTCATTAGAAAAAAAAGGGATCTACATATCAAATGTTACCGGGCATTAGTGCCAAGGGTGAGCTTACCTTGTCCCACCAATTAGGCTTGACTGTGGCTGGGAAAGGTTTTTTTAAGATAGGGGTCCTTCTTCTTCTTCCTTTTCCCAAGATATAAAGTCAACTGGAAAGATAAATTTTTCCCACTTTTACTAGGACATTTCCACTTACCCTTTGGGTTTCACTTCTTTCGAAGTTGAAAGGTAAGTGGTCTCCTTAATTCCCCAAGCCCATTTTTTTGAAAATGGACAGGCATTAAATTTATCTTGCACAAAATCTAAGTATTTTTATCAAAATTAAAATTACCAATGTCAAGGAACAGTAAAATTTGCTCTTTGTTTTCTCGGCAAATTGGAAAAATTTCTTTTGAAAGATATGAACTTTCCCCCTTAGCACCCGGGTTTTCATTCCCTTCAATTTTTTTCTTTTGAGAAAACCCTTCTAAACCGGGGTTGTGGCTCTTGTGAAGTGCCTCTGCAAAAGGAATGTTATTTGCAATTTTTTTTAAAGCTTTAAAAATTTAGCAAATTGTGAACCCAATTTTTTGTTGCTCGCCTTTGGGGGAAAGGGAATAGGAGGAACTTTGCCCCCTTTTGGGAATTTTGTTTGGCCCCCCTTTTTTGTTTCCCTTTTTCTTTCCCGGTTAACCCCCTTTTCCTCAATTTCTTATAAACCAAAATTCTTCCATTTTTAACATAATAGTTTTAACCCATGGTTTTTTGTCAGTATTGTAGGTAAAGACCCAAAAGGTTATTACTAACTGTTGGACTTTTGGGCTAAGCTGTTTTAAAAGTTTCCTAATGGGGTTTGTTGATTTTGCAAAATTGTGTCGTCTTTTGCATATAATTTTATGAGTTTTTCCATTTTGACGATTGTGAGAAAAAGGTTTTTTTATTGGATATTGTTGATGGGGGTATTTATATTGGATTCTTTTGAAATCCGGGGGTTTGTGCTTGTTTCATTTCTCCCTGAGAAATTTGGATGGTTTGCCACCCCGGTTGTAGGGTTTGAAAAAGGGGGCTTGTTTCCTCTTTGGAAATTGTTGAAAAATTTACTTGCTTCCATGGGATGGGAGGAAAATTTCTAGATGGGACTCAAGAGTTGAGTGTTTGTTGAGCTAATACAATAAAAAAATTGATTAACTTAAAGAAGGTGCGAGGTGAGTTTTTTCCTGGGCGGGGTAAGAGAGAAATTGAGCTGTTAAGGTGTCAATTTATTTAGATGCCCCTCTAGATTTTCCCCTTTTTGTTTCCCTTATGTGCACTAGAGGATTTTTTCAAAGCAAGCCCCTAATGTTTACCATTTGCACCCCCCAAAACGCATCTACCCGGATCTAATTTGTCATTAAATGGAAAAGATTCTCAAAAAGGGGATTATTGGGAAACATGATGGGGTTTTTAAAAGGGTATTACCCTTTTTTTGAAAGAAAAACTGAAATATGTTTTTTAGGACTTTCTTTGGTATCCTCCAAATTGATTTGGGGGGAACCATTTGAACGGTGGGGTTTTTTTAACTCAAAATTTAAATTGGGCCTAAAATTGGGGGGTTCTTCAAAATTGCAGGCCCCTGAAAAAAGGTACCGGTTTTTCTCAAAGGTGTTTAAAACCCAAACCCTGAATTGATTGTTTTCTCATCTGCCATGTTTCTTTTTTCCTTTCTTTTTGTTTTCTTCAAGTTGTCGAAAGTGCGTTCTATTAAGTTTTAATTTGGGTTTTGAAGTTCACCCACTTCTACCCCTTGCGCAAAAAAAAAACCCTTAAAGAGAATGGAAAACGATACACAAAAAAAGGGAAAAATTAAATAAAAAAAAATTTGCCTAAATTCCCAACAGAATTAAAAAAAATTTAATATTTTATTATTTCCCGGAAAACCGGGCCAAAAACTTGATCGTAGAAGAATATATAAAATGGGGGGCGAAAAAAGCAGAAGTGCATTGGTGTATCAAGTAATAAAGTGGTGAAAAGAAAGGGGGTTGTCAAACCCCTCGGGGAAACCAAATGAGAATGTTTAAAATGGCAATTTTTAAAATATCTAGGTGTTTAAAAGGGGGGTTTTTTGAAATGTCTAATTTTAAAAAATTTAAATTAAAGCAAAAGGAAAATTTTATGAAGAACTACCCAATTATGAAAAAGGGGAAAAATTAAAAAATTTACCCTAGAGGGGGAATTTTTTTTTGCCCCATTTATTTTTAATTGGGGGGTTAAAAGGGAAAACCCCAAGTGATTTTTAAAAAAACCTTTTTAGGGATTTTTGCCTTAAATTTAAATTAGTCGGCTTCCGCGTCCCCAAATTAACCAAGGAATAAAAATTATGTTCAACCCCCCGATGCTCAAACAATAATGCCCTAAAAAATTTAAACCCCTAACCCCTTAGTGATTAATTAACAAGAAAATTTGCATTGTGCCCTCCTAGATTTTAAATTTAAACCCAAATTTATGCAACCCCGAAAATTTACCAATTTAATTTTTTAAAACCTTTAAAAAACCTTTCAACTTCCCCATAAAAGGGGATTTCTAAAAATTTTAAAATTAAAAGGGCCCAATTTTTAATTTTTAAATTTCAAAGGAATTCCCAATCAGGAAAAAATCCTAAAAATTTCCAAACCCATATAACTTTGGCAAAATTACCCTTTTTAAAACATTTGGGGGTTTACCCAAAAATTTCCCCAAGGGATAATTTAAAAAACATTAAAAGTATGAATTGATAAAAAAAAATTGAAATAAATAAAAGAAAGGGAAAATTCAAATTAAACAACAAGATTAAACTAAAAATGGCATAAAAGAAAAAAAAGAAAATTTTGGAAACCCCTTTGCTTAAATTCTTTCAAGAGCTTCAATCTTCCAAAAATACCCCGAATTTTCAATTGAAAGCAAATTAAAAAAATTTGCCCTTTTTCTTAAAACTAAATTTGGGGAAAAAAAATCAAAAGTAAAAAGGGAAAATTTTCTAAGAGGTTTGAACAAAAGAAAAAGAAAAAGAATTTAAAAAAAAAAAAGGATGGTTTCCCTCCAAAAAAAATGGGTGGCCTTTCCCGGTTCACAAAAGGGGTTTTTAAATAGATCCAAAGGGGGGAGGGGATGAGGGGGAAATTAGGGGGAAATTTGAGTCGAAATTTAAAATTTAAGGATAGTTTTTTTGGGAGATTTCCCCTTGCAAGGGTTTTTTTAAATTGGGGGGGTAATTTGGCCGGCCCCCCGGGGCCCGGGTTTAAAAGGGCCCGGCGGCTTTTTTTTTTTGAGGCCGGTTTTGGGGCTAAAGGCCCGGTTTAAGGCCGGGGGCCCTTGAATGGGGCCCGGGCCCAAGGCCCGGGGGCCCTTCCGTGAAAACCTTTCGTTTTCATTCTTAAATTTTTTTTGAAAAACCCCCCAATTAAAAGAAATTTTAAAATTTTGGGTCCAAAAAAACCCCAAAAATTTTCCACAATAAATACCTTAAAGTATCATTTCTTTTTTTTTCTTATAATATTAAAAAAATTTTTAATAAACCCCCAAAAGAAAATAAAAGTTAATTTGATCTTATCAA
>JBBMOL010001392.1:0-40657 GCA_037954665.1 Laguncularia racemosa | reverse complement strand
AAAAAAAAACAATTCTATACTATTACAATCGATAGTGCACTTGCCTTATTGATTGTAACAGAGAGTCGTAGAAAGGGATTTTAAATTTGTGAGATTACGATCAACACCAAGTTTTTTGGCACCGCTACCGGGGATGGACGATTTTTAAGAAAGCTCAACGCTGACTACTTTAACCATTTATTCTTTAGTATTTGTTGTGTTACATTCACTCTTTTAGAGGTAACTAATTTTCCCTTGATTTTCTTTGTAGTTTAGACAAGGAGCTCTTCGTCTAAACTTCTTGTTTTTGGGACCCAAAGATTGAGCAGAAATCCAGAAGAAGGTTGAGGAGTGCCTTTAAACAAGCTGCGGGAAATCCAGTTTTTGAAACTCAGTAATTAGGTGAAGAGGAATTGCAATTTAGTGAGGATAAGAATTCAGTTGCAGTAATGGCAAATCAATGCCGAACAATGGTTGATTGTGCCAGACCTACATTGGATAGCATGGGATCTTGTATAGTTAGACCTGCAATAGATGCCAACAATTTTGAAGTTAAAGCCTCTACAATGAACATGATCCATAATCAATGCCAGTTCAATGGTTTAGCTAATGAGGATCCCCATGCTCACATCTAGATGTTTCTAGACATCTGTGAAACAGTTAAACAGAATGGAGTGACAGATGAAGCTTTGAAATTGCGTCTTTTTCCTTTCACATTGAGGGGAAAAGCAAGGCAGTGGTTCAGTTCTTTAGATCAGAATTCCATCACGACCTAGGCCCAGTTGGCGAAAAACATTCTGGACTACTACTTCCCAAACCTTCCAAAACTGCCAAACTGAGAAATGATATCACGTCGTTTACTCAGATGGATAATGAACCTCTTCATGAATCATGGCTAAGGTTTAAGGACTTACTCAGGCGGTGCCCACATCATCAGATGCCCAATTGGTTGCAGGTATCTACCTTCTATAACGGGCTCGATTACTTAACTCGACAAACCATTGATGCTGTTGCTGATGGTACACTTAATGTGAAGACTCCTGAGGAATCGCTACAATTGTTTGAAAAAATGGCAAAAAATAACCATCAGTGGGGTAATGGCAGGACAAGGCAAAGAGCAGTAGGGATCTATGAAGTTGAAATGATGACCACCCTTATAGCAAAGGTTGATGCTTTAGCCAAAAGGTTGATGGATGGCAATATCTGAGTCACCCCAATATTTTCCAATTGATTAATCAATCGCATTAGTGGTTCATGATTATATGGAGCAAGTTGATTATGTTAGCAATCCTGTGCGATCTCAGAACAACCCTTACAGCAACACATATAATCTAGGTTAGCGCAATCACCCTAATTTTTCATGGAGTAATCCACCAATTCCTTAGGGTAATGCACCTACACCTGGACTCCAAAGGCCTCCTCCACCACCTTTTATTGAAAAGAAGTCTAACCTGGAGGATATGATTTTCCAAGTTCATTCAAACCTCAGAGCAGCGCCAGCAAGCAACAAGTGCTGCTTAAGAAATCATGAGGCTTCCATCCATAATTTAGAAAACCATGTGGGTCAGATTGCAAAAATGTTATCAGAGAAACCACAAGGGCCCTTACCTGGGAACACGAAACCTAATCTGAGGGAGCAGGTGAAGGCGTGGCCCTTAGGAGTGGAAGGGAATTGCATTTTGACACTAGGAGTGCCAAGGGTTGTCTAGGAAAAACGGGTTGAGGTTAGAGAAGACAAGGATGCTAAAAAGGATCAAAGCTACTTCACAGGGTAAAGGACAAGGAGCTTGATAAGGAAGAAGATCTAAGAAAGGCCAAGATATCGACAGTTCAGCCTTACAAGCCTCCAATTCCATATCCGGGTCGTTTAAAAAAGATAAGGAGCAAGAACACTTCGTAAGTTTTTATATTTGTTTAAAAACTTGATGCCCTATTCATTGTTTAGGAAGCTTAAGCTTGGTGAGCCAAAGCCTACAAGGATGAGTTTGTAGTTAGCTGATCACTCGGTCAAATTCCCTAGAGGAATCATAGAAGAGTCCTGGAAAAGGTTGAAAAGTTCATTTTTCCTATTGACTTTGTTACTTGGACATGGATGCAGATGTTGAGGTCCCGTTAATCTTGGGACGACTAATGGTATCGAACCCAATAAAAATAAAAAACCTCCCCTAGACAATGATATGATTTTTATGTATTGAGTAAGGTCGTCCCCAAGGGTTTGGTTAATTTAATTCTTTTAAAAAGGAATAAAGGGGAAAAAGAAAAATGGGGGGTTTTGTTTGTGAATCAAAAAAATTTTGAAACAAGTAATAAAATCGAATATTGATAAAACCCCTAGACAAACGAATAAAGAAGTTTAATTCGAGGAATTGATTCGATAAAAAATGTTTCTTTTTTTATTTTAGATAAACTGGTTAGGTTTTAAAAAGCTCTAACAATCTATCTCCCCTTATTCCTCGATAATCAAAAAAAGCTTTTTGACTTTTTCTCTTCGTTAGCAACCCAAAAACAAGCTCAGGATTTAATCTATCAATGCATTAAAAAAAAGAGAGACCACCAATTCTGCAGTAATTATAAGAAAACCTATTTAAACAAGATCATACTTTCCCCATAACATGAATTCGTCATCTATTTTATAATCAAACATGTTATCGTGTCAACGGGGATAGAACATAAAAATTACGATTTGAGTGTGTTGCAATATATTAACTTGTAATTGAGTAAAGGCTAAAAATTTCATCCCAATCAACAAAGATAATAATGACAAAACGTTCAAAGATATATGAATATCCAAAAAAAAAAAAATAGTTAAAGACAAATCAATTGATCCCCAAAATTTAGGAGAAAAAAACATCTACGACCCTTTGGCTAAAAAATCGCTTAGCTACACATTTATCATAAAAATGAAATTAAAAAAGTAAAACATAACAAGCCTCATTCCCCATTTTTCTTGCTCTGCCTCCTTCCTTCCTTTTTTGTCTCCAAGGCCCAAGATGTCATAACCCTCTAGGGTTAGTTCTTTTATATTGTTAAAGGAATGGCGGGTGATCTTTTGCTGCAAGATACAAAAAATTCTTTCCTTTTTAAAGAAAACTCAAAAGTAATAATCGCCCCGCCTGGCACGCCCCTACAACATGGCCGTGGGTCAAGCCGTGCCTTCTCTAGGAAATCTAAATTCTCATCCATGTCCAGGTGTACCAGGCTTAAACCAGGGCTAGCCCCAAGCTGTTTTTATCCTTTAGTCGAAGTTCCACAATTTCCCTCCTTGTTTAGTAATGCACGGCTTATAAAGTTTTCACCATCTTCCCTATGGCCAGATCACGAGTCGTGTCTCTCTCGTTGATAGTCCACTTTTTCCACCTTTTTGTCAGTGTATAGCACGACTTGCCCCAGGGCCGTATTAAAAACTGTCCCCTTTTTAGACGATCACGGTCGTGTACTTAAACCGTTATTTTCTCGGGGTTTCTTAAGACGATACACGGGTGTACTTTAACTACACCCCGTGTATTTTCCCTTCGGCGGTGTAAATCCTTCCCTTTTTGTAAAAAATTGTAGATGACTTCTCTAATTTACTTGAATTGGCACTCTGACTCCATTTAACCTGTTTTATCACCATAATAAAATTTAAAGTACCATTTCCTTATGTTTTCTATAAAACAAAATAAATTAACACAATTCATTTTTTTAAGATTGAGTATAAAATGGCCAAAAATTTCCCCCCACACTTAAACTTTTGCTTTCCTCAAAAAATTGAATCAAATAAATTGAAAAATCCGCATAGATTATAGAATTTCTTTTTTATTCCAAGATTATTTTTTTAATTCTGACTTTAATTTTAATGTCTACTACTTAAACCCCAAACGGTTTCATGTGATAAATTTTCATGGAAAAAATTTTTAAATAGTACTCTAAACAAAAAAATTTTAATCCTCAGTTTGCAAAAAAATTTTTTTTCCAAAAGTAAATATTTAATTCCACAAAGGGAAAAAAACACCCAATTAAATTTCATTGGATATTATCAAGTATTAATCCTTGCAAAATAAAAAAAAAAGCATATAGTACAACTTTTTCCCATAGATTTTTCTCCTTTTTATTATAAGTCTTTTTTTAATTCTGAATGTTTACTTCATTTTTCTTTTGTTTTAAATAAGCTTCTATTTTAAAACGGGTTTTTGCCCGTTCTTTCTGAATTTTTTCCCCTTTTTCGCCCTTTTGTTATAGTGAGTTCTTTGGGACAGCAACCCCGAGCCGTCACTCAGTGCCGGGTTTGAGATCCCACGGACCTTCCTCACTCACATTCAAGTTTGAATACTCTTAACTCAATTATTTGAATGGGTAGAAATGCTATGTTTGTTTTTTTTTTTTCAAACAACTTCAAAGAGTATACATTTGAAATTAACCTAAAAGTAAATTATTTATTTTTTCATTGGGGACTCGACTTACTTTAAAACTTCAATTCAAAGTAAATACAAGGAAAATTTTTTTCTTTAAGATTTATACTTAATTTTAACCAAGTATTTAATCACAACAGTAGGAGAAAAAAGCATTTGAACAAGTCAATTTCCTTTTGTAGTGCTTATTAAAAATTTTAGTAAAATCTCCAGTTTCATGAAAAAAAAAAAAAATTGCTTAAAATTGCTTAAAGGAAAAAACATTAAAAGATGAGTAAATTCCTATTCCAATTTTTTTACCTCCCCCCCACATTTTGCTTGAACAGTGTCCTCCGTTCCTTTTTGCACAATTAAAGAGGAATAAACACAAGGAACATTAGGAAAAAAGAGAAAAGGAATACTGGTACTTCCTTGGTATGAAGTGTAGAGTAATTGGAGTTCTCCCCTTAAGCACTAGGAGTGTCATCTGATGTAATCCCCTTGTGCAGCTAATCAAAAGAAAAAGAAAGATCAAAAGAAAACTAAAACAAAAAAATTGATAGGGGTTGCCCCCCCCATGAAGCGCCTTTCTTTAAATTTTTGGGCTGGGTTTCCCTGTTTTAATCGAAATATCGGGGGAGTTAAACTGGTTTCTTCAATTTTACATATTGAAATCCTTCATAAAAAGGGTTTTCAAGCGTACCATGATTTTGAAGTTTTACCGGTTTCAAGATTCGATTCAACTGCACCTGTGAAAAAATGTTAGTATAAAAAAAAGGATAAATCCATCGTGTTGTATTTTTCAGAAAACAACTTCAATCGAGAATGATAAATATACTTTTTGACCTAAGAAAATTTTTTGGGGAAAATCATTTGATCATGAAAATTTTTTTTTTTTCCTTGAATTTTGTACTTCTAAGCTTCTTTTCGAATTCCTCAAGTTCTTTTTAATTGAATTTTTTTGTGCTCACCAACCCATCCATTCCGGGTTAATTTTTTTACAGCCCATACCCCCTATTTTCCAACCCCACTAGGAGGTGACACGGTTTCCCAAATAAAAACGGTAAGGGGACATCCAAAAGGGGGTTTTGAAAGCTGTCTGGTGGACCATAACTTTTCAAGTCTTGTACCCCAATCCTTCCTTTTGGGTTTGGGGTTTTTTTCCGAATAACTTGATTTCCATTTGAAACTTGGCCAAATCCTTGGTTTGGGGTTGGATGCGGGGGAAAGTGGATGAGTGACCCTGTTTTTTTTTATTTTAAGTTTCCATATTATTTAAAAGTTGTGCCACGATCCTGTAAGAGCCTTGGTGTCCCGAACCTAGAAAAAATATGAATTTAACAAAATCCACAACAATTTGATATTTTGGGGGTCGCTTTGGTTCCACCATTTTGAAAATAATCCACAGCAAGAAGGATTAAACTTTTCCCGAAAAAGGGGAAAAAGGACCCATAAAGTCAATCCCCCATATATCAAATATTTCACATGCAAGAATAGGGGTAAGGGGCATTTGGCTCTAGCCCTAAGTTGCCAATTTTTTTGACTCTTTTTGAAAGATTTTACAAAACATAAAAGAATCACGAAACAATGAGGCCAAAACAAACCACACCCTAATCCCTTTTGAGCGCCCTTGGGGCCCAAAATGCCAACATCATATGAGTGACAAATTGAAAGAAAAGGGGAAATATCGTCTTGAAAAAATTACCCCTTCTAATATTGATCACACAATGTTTCCACAAATATGGTCACCCTTACATAGTACTTAGCATCACTTTTTTTTTATCTTTTTGACCCTTTAGCAAATCCGGTTTGTGTCTTAGTAACCAAATGTTGACAATATGGGCATACCATGAATTGCTTTGAAAAAAAAGGATACTCATCTAGGAAATATCTTGTTTTGGGTGTTGACCCTTCATGATGGTTTCTACTGAGGTAGTGGCAACTAAGTTTTTCAGACCCTTTCCTACGGATTTCCAGTCAAACTCTTGTAATAAGAGTACCATCGAATAAGTCTTTTTTTTGGCCCCTTTTTGCGGCAGGTTTTTTGGAGCTGCTGTCAAGTAAACAATTCCCTTTAGTTCAAGTAAATTGACTAAATTTTTTCTAATCAAAAAAAAAATGAGTTTTTTTTTCTTTGTGGAATAGTTTGGAAGTGTAATAAATGAAGGAAGCTCTTCCAACTCTTTGGCCCAAGAACGGCTCCAACTGCAAAATTGTCGCATCACACAAATTTCAAAGGGAATTTCCCAGTCAGGGGTTGGGATTGGAGTGAATTTAAACTTACCCCTCAATGTGTCAAAAGCTTGTTACGGCCTTATCGAACTCAAATGTCACTTTTTTTGTAGCATCGACATGGGGGTTTGATAATCTTAAAAAAACCCTTGATGAAGCGTAATAAAATTTGCACTCCCAAGAAAAGAGCTTTTCCCGTACATTAAGGGGTGGGAAAAGTTTTAAATAAATTTTCTACCTTAGCTTTGTCGATTCAACCCCCTTAGAGGATACAAAAAACCCTAAATGAGACTCTGTTAACCAAAAAGTGATTTTTTTCATAATTCAACACAAATTTTTATCTAACTTTTTAAAAGCATTTTTGTAAGGTTAGTAAACAGATCAAAAGAATTCCCGTAGACGGTGAAGTTATCCATGAAAACCCTATGATATTTTCCACATAATCTAAAATTATAACCATACCCCTTTGGGAATGTGGCGGGGGCATTCAGACCCCAAAAAAGGCATCCTTCGATAGCAAAGTACCGAATGGCAATGAAAGTAGTCTTCTCTTGATTTTCCCGGGTGCCATTGGAATTTGATGAAAACCTGAATAACCCTCAAAAAAACAATAGTGAGATGGCCAGCCAAAAATTTAAGATCTGCAAAAAAAGGAAAAGGGGAAATGATCTTTTCTAGTTGAGTATTTAACTTCCTGTAAACAACACAAACCTCAACCATTCTGAACCCGAGTAGGGAATTAACTCACCATCAGAGTTTTCAATCACAGTTAAGCCGTTTTCTTTGGCCCCCTTTTTAGACTTACCCATTTTCTATGGGAAAATTTATAGATCATACCTCACAAAAGTTTCAACACTCTTTCTTAACTACCTCCATCATAGGCGGGGTTTAAACGCGCTGAACTTCCCCTTTAAGGTTTGCAAATTATCTTCCATTAAAATCTTTTTGATGAAAGTGGGGGGGCTTAGTCCTTGATATCGGCTATGGACCATCCAATGGGTTCTTTTACTCTTTAACCCCAATCAACTTTTTTCTTTAAAGTATTATTTTTTTGAGACTATCACAGCAAGAGTCCCCATTTTTTCCTAAGAAAATGTACTTTTTATGTTGGGTAAGGGTTTTAATTCCAGCTTTTGGGGCCTGACAAAAGAGGGAAAAAGTATTTTGGGTTGAAAAGGGGGAAATAGTAACACCCTCATACCTGGTAGGTTTTAAGATTCCAACTCCCAAATCATGTCCCCAAAACAAGGAATTACAAGCTTTCTTTAAAAGTTTTCAATGTATTTTAGTAAAACTCCTATTTGTACAAATTTTCAAACCTCCGTCTATCAAATCAAAGTAACCGTGTTAATGGGGCAATAACATCCACAACAAAAATAGGGGGATTCACTAGGGTATTTCATGGCTCTAAAAGTTAAAATTTAAACCTTCACCCTCAAATTCCTGTGAGGTTACTGTCCCGACATCAATTTTGTTTGGGGTTTAAGAAATGGTCTCCCCAATTTAAAATTTATTGAGGAATTACAAGAACAAAAATTCTCCATGTAAACCATAAAAATTGTAGAGAAAAAAACCCCCCATTAATTTACTAAAACATTTCTAGACTCCCCCAGGATGACATTGGACCCAACGAATTAAAAAATAAACCTGTTTCCCTTTAAGGGGGCCAAAAATTCAAGCTTTGATAAACAGATAAAGGCTAACATTTTTGAAACTCCAAATCACACTAGCTTTAGCGATTCTAAGATTTCCCATTTTGCAAGGGAAAGTAAAATACCTGGATAATTACTTTTTTAGGAAGCTTCTTCGAAGAATAGCTGAAAAAATTCTACCCACATAATTTTCATTCCTTTCGCTTTCTTTTTTAGTACCAATTCTTTGAGAAATTTAGCATAATGAGGTATTGCTTTAAATTTCATCCAGAAAGGGAAAATTTACCTCAAATTTGCGAAAAGTTTCAAAATTCCCTTTTTTTCAGCTTCATTCTTGGGTTTTTGCTAATCTAAGGGGAAAAGGGGGTGCTGTTTCATGACTTTTGGTGGTTCAAAAAGGGATCCTTTTATCTGGTTGTTCTGGGCTTGGGTTTCAGTCTCTTTCAGTCTCTTTCAAATTAGTTCGGTGTCCCTTTTTTTTCATTTGATCCTACATTTCGTTCCCCTTCTAAGGTAATTCTTAGGCCCTTTTCTTTGGATTTTTGATAGTTTGAGAAGGGAACTTCCTTTGGTTTTAAAACCCGTTTTAGAAAAAGCAAGTTGGCTTACCCGATTTTCCAAGTTTGAAAAGCCTGCTTTTTTTCATCCTGAAATTGTTTTGTATTAACAGCAAGTGATTTAACAATTTCTTCAAGAGACTACCCGAAGTGGAAAAGCTTGTGGTATTGGTTTGATGGCTTTGGTTGGAATTGTTGGAAGTTTTTTTGGTTTATTGCCATATCTGAAGTTTGGGGGTCCCTCCATCCGGATTAAAGTATTTGAGTAGGGATCATATTTTTCCCTTTTTGGCTGTTTGGAAACCCCCTACGCTTGGCATGCTCATGATTGTCATTTTCGTGAGGGGGCACATGTCGTGGGTTTAGGGGCGCACAAATTCAAAGCCTTACTGCGTATATTTTCCCAAAAGTATCTGCTGCAAAGGGAGGTTGTTAGAAATTTGATGTTAAGGTTAGAAAACTTACCTCTTTACCTTCCTGAAGAGTATCTGCCTATACCCAAATTGTTGCGAATTAGGCCCTAATGGGGATTTTCCCAGCTGACAGGGGTTTTTTTTACTATGGCGCCTCCCCTAGCAGCATCCATACTTCCTCTCCTCGGAGCAAACCCTTTATAGAATATTGGGTAGAAATTGTTCAATATCCCATGTTTTGGGAACTTGCACAAAATTTTTTTTTTTTTTTTTAACCCTCTCCCAAACCCGAAGAGTCTCGGTGTCCCTCTGTTTTGTACCACAAATCTCTTTTCTTATACGCACTCTGTGTGGGGAAAAATTTTCTAGAAGAGCCTCACTATTGTCCAAGTGGTTAAGAACCTGGAGGCAAAAAAACAACCCAAACTTTGCTTTTGTACTTAAAGAGAATGGGAAAAACACTAATTGTTTTTACGCGGTTTTCCTTGGGCCTCAACTAGAACACCATATGAAACTCTTTCAAAAGTTTTTGGGATCTTCATTCTCAAGACCTGAAAGGGGGTAGAATGATAACCCAGATTTCAACTCGAATTAACACTAGTTCGGGGTAGTGAAACAAAGGGGTTGTTGATTCACTTTCCGGTCAGCCCTTTCGCAATGTTCTTTTGGGATTTGCCCTTCGTTTCTTTTTTTAAAATCAATGGATGAATCAAAAAAATTCGATGAAGTTCAGTAGGGGGGTGATTTAGCTTCTCTTCGCACCCTTAAAAAAATCTTTCAATCTCTGGATTTTAAGTGAGTGCACTTATGAGAAGGCGAGTCATACGAAAAAATAAATTTGACACCAATCCCCGGAGCGGTGCCAAAATTTGTTGGGTATCGAATCCAAAAAATAAAAACCTATTTAGACAATGATAATTTGGATAGTAGTGAGTGGGTCGATCCCCCAAAGGGGTTGGTTAAATATTTCTATTTTAAAGGAATTTTAAAAGGAAAAGAAAAATGGGGGGGTTTTTTTTTGAATCAAAATAAATTGAAAAAAAGATAATAAAAAGAAATTTATAAAAACCTAGCCAAGGAATCAAATAGTTTAATTCGAGGGAATTAACTGAAGCAAATGTTTTTTTCTTATTTCTGATAAACTGGGTTTTGGTTTTTAAAAAGCCTAACAAACCCATCTCTCCTTAATTTCCCGAAATCAAAAAAAAGCTCTTTGACTTTTCCTTATCGATTTTGATAAACCCCAAAATAAGCCTTAGGATTTAAAACTATCAATAGCATTAAAACAAAAAAGACCACCAATTCATGCCTGATTTTAAGATAACCTATTTAAAAAAAACTACATTCCAAAAAAATGAAAATTTATCATCTATTTTATAATCAAACTGTTATCGTGTCATCGAGACAAAATATCAAAAAATTACGGTTTGAGTATTTGTTACAATATATTTAAATTTCTAATTTATAGAAAACCCTAATTTTATACCAATCAAAAAAGATAATAATACAAAAAGTTTAGAAGTATATGAAAATCCAAAAAAAAAAAAAAAGATTAAAAAAAAATCAATTAGTCTCACAATTGTGGAGAATCAAACTTTATGACCCTTTGGCTGAAAATTTCTTACTACAATGTTCATCATCAAAAAAAAAAATTTAAAAGTAAAAACATAACAGCCTCAGTTCCCGGTTTTCTTGCTTTGCCCCCTTCCTTCCCTTTTTGTCTCCAAAAATGATCCAAAATGATCATAACCATTAGGGTTTTGTTTATTTTTATTGTTAAAGGGGAAAGGAAGGTATCTTTTGCTAGCAAAAACGAAAATATCTTTCCTTTTTCAAGAAAACCCGGGAAATAAATAAAAGTCCCCCTTGGCACGCCCCACAAAACGGGTGGGGCAAACCCCCCTTCCTCTGTGGATAATCTACAATTGTTATCCTGTCCAGTGTGTCTACGGCTTTAACCACGGCCAAAACCCCCCAAACCGTGTTTCCGGTCGAAGTTCCACAATTTCTCCTCCTTTTTTAGTTTCACGGCTTCATCAAGCTTTTACCCCATTTTCAACCCGGTTCCACCACGTCTTCACCATGGCTAATCACGGCCCTTCTCTTCTGTGTATCCACAAATTTCCCCCTTTTTTGTGCAGTGTATAGCCGGTTTCCCTGGTGTATTTCAAATGTGCCCCCTTCTAGACGATCCGTCGTGATTCAACCCGGGATTTTCCCGTGGATTTTTCCCCACAGATACAGGGCGTGTACTTCAACCCTCATTTTTCCTGTGACTTTAAAACTAGTACACGGGGCCTGTACTTCAACTCACTCCCCTGTCCTTCCTCCGGGGGTGTAAAAAAAAAAAAAAAACCTTGCCTTTGATCCAAAAAGTAGATGACTTCTAATTTACTTGAATGGGCACTTTGCTCCATTTTCTGATTTTTCACCCTAATAAAATTTAAGTACCATTTCCCTTTTGATTTCTTAAAACAATAATAAATTAACCAATTATACATTAAAATTGAGTATAAAATGGCTTATCAACGCATTTCTTGCTACTGCCGAGCGTTGATAGATGTTGCTGAGGAAAATAGTTTTAAGGTGGGGGCAGATGAGTTTAAATTGGGGCAAACCCTAGCACGAAATAATCTTTTAAACGCTGATGATTCTTTTCTAGCTATTGACTATGTTATAGCTGTGATGATTTTATGCCGGGAAATTTTTATGTAGGATCTTTTGGAGTTTGTTTGAGCAATTGGGGGAGGAGTTGAGAATTTGGATGTTAGAAAGTGAGGCTCAACCGAAGCTTGCCCGGGGTGGGATGTAAAAGGGGGTTTGAGAAGATGTATTTTCTGAGGAAGGAAAGGGGAAACCTCGATTTAAAAACCCCAAAAATGGTTGGTAAATTTCCCGAAAACCAGAAAATTTCATTTTTGGGGGGAATCTAATCCCCGCATTATTTCTATTTGGGTTTTATAAGGGGCAAAAAGGATAGCCATTTGGGGGCTTGAGGGAACCAAGGTGCTCTTGCTTGGAAGATTTCAGATATTTGTGGTATTTTTCTTTATTTGCACCCCTAAGATTTTGCTTAGGATGATTTTAAAACCCGTGGCAAACCCAGAGAAGGTTAAACCCCAAAATGCGAGAGGTTTTTGAAAGAAAAAGGTGATTAAACTCTGGATGCGGGTTTTTATATCCTATCTCTAATAGTTCTTGGGTTAGCCCTATACAAGCCGTACCAAAGAAAGGAGGAATGACTGTAGTGCCCAATGAAAGAAATGAACTCATACCCATGAGGACTGTAATGGGATGGGAGTGTGCATAGACAATAGAAGATTGAATGAGGTAACTCGCAAGGATCATTTCCCTCTTCCTTTTATGGACCAGATGCTGGAGCGGTTGGCAGGACATCTATATTACTGTTTTTTAGATGGAATGTCAGGGTACTTCCAAATTTCAATCGCTCCTGAAGATCAGGAAAAGGCCACGTTCACTTGTCCTTATGGTACTTTTGCATATAGGGGCATGCCTTTTGGGTTATGCAATGCACTAGCGACTTTCCAACGGTGTATGCTAGCGATTTTTTAGGACTTAGTGGAAGACATCATGGAGGTCTTTATGGACGATTTCTCCATATTTGGTGATTCTTTTTATGATTGTCTCATTAACTTGCCGGGCCCCCCTTTTTAAAAGTGGCAAAATTTAATTTTTTTTGCCCTTTTTCAAAACCCTAGGGGAAAAAAAAAAATAAAAAAAATTTTTTTTGGGGGTGGGGTTTTTAAGGAGGCAAAAATTTTTAGTTTTAAACATTCCCCTTTTGGAGAGAGTTTGGGGTTTCCCTATTTTAAATTTTTTTTTATCAATTAAATTTTCCCAATAAAAAAATTTGTGGAAATTATCAATTCCTTCTTTATTTTTTTCCTTACCCCCCCAATTTTTTGAGTATTTTGGGGGGGTTGGGTTTTGGTTTTTTCTTGGTCTGTTTTTTTTTTTGCATTTGTGATAAATTATTTTGTTTTTAAGTTGATTGTTTTAGTATTTTTTATATTTTTTTCCCAATTGTGCGTGGTGGTGTTTTTTTGGGAGAGGAAAAAATCAGGGTTTTTAAAAATCTATTTTTTTTCATATTTTTTGGGGAATTCCCTTGCATTGTTGTTATTTGGGGGAGGTTTAACCTTTTTGGATTTTTGGGGTTGATTTGGGGACCTTCGGATTTCTTTTAAAAAAAAAAAGGGTTCAGAAATTTTTCCCCTTAAAATTTAAAACCGGGGTTTTTTTTTAAAATTTGGGGGTTTTTTTTTTTTTCCATTTGATTGTGTTTTAACCCCCTTTTGAGAAAATCTTTTTTTTGGGCCCAAAGCAAATCATTTTTGGTTTTAAAGGGGTTGGGGAAAAACCCTTTTAATTTTAAAAATTTGGGGGTTTAAATTCTTTGGGAAAATTTTACGCCCTTTTTCTTTGTAAAATTTTTTATTTTTATTGACATTTTTTGTTGGGTTTTTTAAATTGGTTTTTGTATGTGCTTAATTTTGGTTTTTGGGGGGACATCATCTTTTGGTTTTTCAGAGTTGGGGTTTTTTTGATAAGGGTTTTTTTGCAATTTAAAAATTTTGGAAAAATTTGGGGGGTTTTTGAATTGCCCCCTTTTTCAAAATTAATGTGTGTGGGGGGGTTTTGGAGTTGTTTTAAATTTTGTTATTGGGGGTTTGGGGTTTGGGTTGTTTTTTTTAAGTTTTTTTGGAAAAAATTTTTTTGGGGAGTCTTTGTTGAGACCCCCCGTGAGGGGAAGGGCATGTTTTGGGGTGTGTAGGGAATGTTTTTGTGAAATTTTTGTTGTTGTTTGAAGGGGTTGCAACTTTTGTTTTTCCTTTTTGGGTTGTTTTTGAAAAAACTTGTGTTTTTTTTTGTGTCATTGGGAAAATTTTGGGAAAAAATTTTAAAACAAAAAAGGGGAAATTTGGGGGGGTTTATGATTTCAAGTTTTTTATTTTGGGGAATTTTTTTAAAAACAAAAAGATTTGAAGGGGGGGGTTGTTGTTTTTTGGGGAAATTTTGTTTTTTTTTCCCCAAATTTAAAAAATTTTTAATTTTTTGGGGAAAAAAAAATACAAAATTTTTTTTTTTTTTTCCCAAATTTCCCCCTTGTTTAAATTTTGTTTTTTAAGGTATTGTTTTTACTTTTATTTGAATTTAAAAAATTTAAAACTTTCCATTTGGGGAAAAATTTTTTTTAAAAGGGTGAAAAATTTTAATTTTTTTTAATGCTGTGAGTTGGGTTTTTTTTCAAATTTTTGGGGGGGTTGTGTTTTTTTATTGGGGGTTGAAGGGGTTTTTTAACGTTTATATTGTGTGTGGGGGGAAAGGGGGGGAATTTGGGGAAAATTGGGGGGGGTAAGGTGTTTTCCACATTAACATAAAGTGTGGGTTGTAAAGGTTAAAAAAAAGGGAATTTTTGTAGTGAAGTTTGAAATTAAAAAAAAAAAAAAAAAGCATTTAAAGTTTTTAAAAATTATTGGTTTCATTACTTAAAACTTTTTTAAATTTTAAATTTTAATTTTTTTAATACTTAAAAAATTTTTTTTTGGGGGTTCCCTTATTTTACTTTATTTTAAGTGACAAAAAGTTTTTGGGTTTCATTGGGGGCCCCCTTGGGTTGCACTGTGGGTGTAAAAGTGTGTGTTTTTGTTATCCAAACGAGTTATTTGATGTGGTGAAGGGGAAAGGGAGTGTGCTACTTTTTTCGAGATTACATTTGTACTTCAAAAAAAATCACATCCACAAACATGTCAAATGAAAAACATAAATGGGGGCTTTGGAAATGGGGCCCAAAAAGCCAAAGTGGGGGGGAGACCGGGTCATCAAAATACAAGTGGAAGAAACTCTAGATGAACAATTTCAGGCCCTTTCCACAATTATTGTACATTAGCAACATGGATTTATAGGATGACATTGCCCCCCACCACCTGTGGTAAATTCAAGCACTACCTAGAGTAGCTCCTCGGTGTCCAGAGAGAAGGGGCGTTAGGGGAAAATTTAAGTAGAAGAGTAGAAGGAGTTATCATGCTTTTGGGGAAAAGATAGAGATGGAAATTTTTGGGGGTTTAAAATCCATACTTAGACAGGGAATTTAAACCACCTCAAGGATTAGGGGTATGTGAAGTTTACAGATGCCTTCATTTGATGGTAGGGGTTCCGTCGATGATTACCTAAAATGGGAAGACAAGTTGAGGGTCTTTTCGAGTGTTATGAGATTGTTGATGACTCTGGGGTTTACGTCTTGTAGCTGTAGAGTTCAAAAGGTATGCCGCTTTGTGGGGGAAAAAAAATATGGTGATCAGCAGGTAAAGGGGATGGAGAGACCAAAATACACACTTGGAGAGCATAAAAAAAACGATTTTTGAGGAAGAGGTTTGAAACCGGAACATACAAGCAGGAGCTACTTATAAATCCCCAAAGCACTGAGGCAAGGGGGTAAAACAGTGGATGACTCATACAGGGTTTGGGGACACGGTGATCATGGGGGATCGTTAAACCCCTCCTGAAAAAACCCTTAGCACGTTTTATATCTGGTTGAAGATGGATAGCATGTGTGTTGAGCTTCAGAGATATAGTACACTTGATGAGGTTATACAGTTAGCTTTGAAAGGGGAAAGACAGAGGCGATCCTTTTTTCATTTTAGGTTACTAGGAGCGGCCCAGTACAAATAAAAAGCCCATGGGGTTGTTGGTAGTTGGATGGGTCAAAGGGAGCAGGTGAGCATTTCAGGGTTGTTGTTTCGAACCAGCCAACTCGTGACGAAACCCAATACCAATACATTGGGAAAATTTCATTGCCAAAGGGACGCCCAAACCCCTAAAGTGGAAAACCCGACCTTTTGTCTATAAGCGAGACAAGGCCCTTGGTAAAAAAAGTAAAGGGAGCCACAACCGGGAGGGAAAAAAAACCGATTGATAAGTCGGATGAACGCTAGGGAAAATCAACCCGATAAGTTGAATTAAGTTCTTGAAAAACCCAAAGAGAGGTGCCTCCAAAAGTGTTTAATGTTCAATGATGTTTTAATTAAGTTGTTCTAAACCCTAGGAGCTTTTATACTAGGGTTACAATTCGTGTAAAAACAAGTCCAAAACGCGTAGTTTAGTTAAGTGACATAAAAACCCCGAAACAGAACAAGCTGGCCGACAGGGGATACCGGCCCCGTGTTCACGGCCCCCGTACTTGGCCGTGTATTGTCTTTTTGCAAACTTCTGGCAACATACACGCCCGGTCCTTTTACCCTGTATCTGTCTGTGCAACTTTTGGCAACATACACGCTCGTGTACTTTAGCCGTTTTTTCTTTATGTGGATTTGTTTGGGGCTCCCTACAGGCCGTGCCTTTTTAAAAAATGTTTCTAGCCGTGTATGGGTTCCCAGGCAATTTTTAAGAGTCCCACACGGCCGGGGCCTTGAAAGACACGCCCCCCCTTTAACCCATGGGCCAGTATAAATTGTACAAAAGCAAGGGTCTTCCAATGGTTGTTCCAATCCGTTCCAACTCCATGATTACTCCAATCCTTTCCGGCTTATGGACAACCTTTATTAAAACCCCTTTTAAATGCTTCCTTGAATCGTTTTGCTCGATTTCTTGTGATCGGTCCAGGCAGCACTTCCAGGATCCCCATTTCTTCTTTTTGGCTTGGCTTCATCCGTATCTATCATTCCCCTCCTCTTGAAAAGGATTTGTCCTCAAATCATTTCCGCATCAAATGGGGGCTCAGATCAATAACATTAAACGTAACACTTACTGGATACTTACCTGGTAAATCTTTTTGTATGCTATATCCCTGGATGTTTTCAAAAAATTTGGGAAATTTGGGCCATCGCCTCTTAAAAAGTTTAAATTTTGATCTTTCGCTGTATGAGAATCCGCTCTTATGCATTTGAACCCAAATCCAATCTCCAGGTTCAAAAAAGCTTGTCGATAACCCTTGTTGGCTTGTTTCACATTACTGCTCAAATTCTTGCTCAATGTTTAGCCTTCTCAAAAAATTGCCTTAAAATCACTTCAAAACTCACAAACTTGTTAGGTTGTAATGGCAATTTAAAAAAATAGTAACCTTTGGGTTAAAAACCCTTTAAAAATCTCAGATGGTGAACAATGAATAATGCCCATTTAAAGCCTATTACATTTTTAAAATTCCCCCCCCAAATGGTAGGCAAAACCTTCCCAAGTCCTAATGTTCTTCTCTATGATTGCCCCTAACAATTAATTAATGTCCTGTTAACCACATCAATTTCCCCTCAGTTTGTAGGTGACAGATAGTTGAAAACATCCATTTATTTCCCAAATTTTTCCCCAATACTCTCCAATAATGCCCGGAAATCTTTCCCTCCCGATCCTCCCCAATGTTATAGGTATACCATGCAGACGCAATACCTTTCTAAAAAAACAATTCAAAAATTGGGTATAGCTTCATCAGTTTTATGACTAGGAATAAAATGAACCTTTTTAAAAAAACCTATCACAATCACAAAATTAGAATCTCGACCATTTTTGGGCCCTAGATAATCCAAAACACAAAATCTAGGGTTTTTATCTATCCAAGGCTCATGGGGAAAATGACACTATATCATATAACCAATCTAAGAAGTATCTAAAGAGGGAATGGGATGACGATTTTTTTTTCCCGTGATGTTTTTTGATGGCGCGGCAGTCAACTTTATATTCTCCATGACCCACCCTTTCCCTTGGCCCCAAAAATTTACAGGCACTGCACATGGACTCATGCCTTCTCCCCACTTTTTCCCTTCCCCTTTAAATTTTCATCAAAGGGCCCTTTTTGGATTTCCCTTGGGAAAAGGGACGTTTTCCCAAAGTCCTGCAAAAGAGACACAACCACACTAGGAAAGCATTAGATAATTCTTTTAGTAATAAAAATATTTTTCCCTTGAAAACTAGCAACAACATGGGTTGCCTCATAAATAACGCTCTCCTTACTACACTCGCTCTTGCCACACAACTCTCCTTTTGCAAGGCTGCCTCTCCTTTTCACTCACCACCAAAGTTGACCCCCTTCAACTTGGCCTCTCACACTCTTTCCAGCCTTCCTCTTTTTTTCCCTTTTTTGTTTCTTGACTTTTATATTCCTTTTTCTTCTCATTGTCTTTTGTTTTCTCACTCTCACTCTGCTTTTCACTACCTTATGTTTTGCAAAAGACTGTTGTAGCTGCTTTTGGTCCTCTTTACATTTTTGTTTTGGTTTTTAAAAGGGTTTTTAAGGTTTAAAAGTTTTTCCTTGGTGAACAAGCGATACTTGTTAAAAAAAGCCTTTCATGAAAAACCCTTTCCTATCAAATTGCCAGGGCCCCTCCCCAAAAAACACTTTGACATGCTTGCATTGGCACTAATACATAAACCTCATCCTCATACTTCCCAATGCAAAAACCCCAAAATTCAAGGTTTGCTTACTCACCTTAGTTCACCCTATCATTAAACCACTGCAATTTATATGGACAGGGTTTTCTAACAGTTTTGACCCTCACCCTTCAACAAAAAAAATTGCCTCACTACTTGGTGAAAACTCCCCCCATAAATTGATCAAACTAAAATGTGATTTTCCTAAAAAAAATTTCTAGTATGAAATATTTTTCTCTTTGCACCTCCTCTTCTTCCTTCACCTGCACATTCAGCGCTCGCTTACTCTCCCACTAGCCTTCCCATTGCAGGCCCTCATCACCCACTAACATCCTCAAATTGGTGGCATTCATCTTCTTCACTATCCCCCTCATTTCTCATACCCCCCATCATCACGCAAAATAATCACAGCCTTTTTGGGAAATTTGATGGGGCAATATGGCCTTACCTTGAGTTTTAAAAACATTAATTCACGATTTTTTGAAGTAGAAGTTTCAGGGTTACCTTGTTTACCGGAGTAAAACCCGCTTCCCTCAGCCCTGATGTGCTTAAAAGGGGGTTTAAGCACAATCAACTAAAAGGGATGAATTGTCAATGATCATTTCCCCCCCCCCAAACAAAGGGGAAAAAACCTCAATATTCCAAAAGAAATTCCGAAATTGTGATGAATTACAATATATCAAAAAATTGGGGCGAAATTGGGTAGAAAAGGGGAAAAAGAATGGTATTCCCCAAAATTTAATTCAAAAAGGGGGTTTTAAATTTCGAAATTAGAACCCTTTAAATTTTATAAGAACAAAAGTAAAATAAAAAACAAAAAACCTCACCAGATATAAATTTACTAGTTTGGAATTAGGTTTAACTTGAAATTTTTTTTGATATAACAAACAACAATTTCCCAAACCTACTCGCCCCAATTTCACTAAGGAAATTTTAAAAGAGAAAATTTTTGAAAAAGGCACTCTCTCTCCGGCAAAAGGGGTGTTTTTTTTTCAAATATCAAAAAGCCCTAAAAAACCTAATTTGGGAAGTATTTTTTACTTGCACCCTTTAGGTGTTAAAATGCAAAAAAAACAAACTATGCCATATAAGGGGGCCCCGGGCCAAAAGGGAAAAAATTAAAACCCAAAAAAAATGTCCCATTTAAAACTTACAAAAAAATGGTTCAAACATAAATTAAAAGTAAAAAAAAATAATCTTCGGAAAAGGGTAGCTTCATGATGGAATCCGTCGGTTCAACTCATGCCGGTTCAGGCCCGGGGCCCTCGAAAAACCCCTAAGTGAGTTTAGTGAGTTTACCCCCCGCCTTGTGAAAAATAAATAAGCATACCCGTTGGGAAAATACAATTCATGAATAAGATAAAAGAGGTTAGATAAAAAATTTTTTTTCCGAGGTTGATCTGCTCGAAAACCCCCCCCCCATCGCCAAAATTCGGAAAAAACCATCAATTTTTGTTCTAATGAAAGGTCTTGTCGGATTTCGATTCCCATCATATCCTTGGACCTAAAAGGGTTTGACCTCAAATCTTGTAGTTCAAATGCAGCAGAGGGCTCTGTTTCCCAAAAGTAATCCATCTGAAGGAGTTCTCTACAGAACCCCAAAAATCTGAAATACTATAGGGAGTGATTTTTTTCTTTTTCCCCCATCTCTAGGATGTTTCTTTTTCCCGTAACAAAAACAAGGATCATTATCGATGATGTTTCCTCTAAACTAAAAAACTTTCCAATTTATTTGTTTCCTTTGACTCTTCCCCGTTATGTGTCCCCAGAGTCTTCTAACAATTGGTCCCCTGATCATTACCTCAGAAACCTCTGAAGGTTGGCACAGTGGTTTTTTGACATCTTTCATCTGTGGAACCCTTATCTTCAAGTGAAGGCATTTGTAGCTCTGCACACTCTTTTGGGCCCCTAGGTGGTTAAAAATTTCATTTCCCGGGGAAAGGTTTAAGTCCAAAATTCCCCAAACTCTATCTTCTCTAAGAGCATGTAATCTCCCTTTGTCTAAGTGGCTCCTAAAGGTGTACCACTGGTGGTGGTGGCAATGCCCCCCCTTATCAATCCTTGTTGCTAATGTAGTAAAAAGTTTTAAGGTCCCGGGGGTTGTTATCTAAGGTCCTCCCCACCTGAAACTTAAAAACCCTGACCTCCCCCAAAATTCGATTTATTTGCTACATCACTCTTTTCCCCCATTCACATTTTTTAAAAATGGGACATTTTTTGGATGCAATCTATTTGATCCCCCAATGTAATGTCTAGTAATTGTAGCACACTTAATTCAAAAAAACAAATTCACGCCAAAAACCAACTACTCCGCACTTGCACACTACACACACAACACACTAAATTCACGCAACAATAATATGTTGCAACCCTTCACTTCCAAAAAGAAAAAAAAAAAAACTAAAAAAGAGGCTCCTTTAAATGGCAACAACAACAAAAAAAGGGCAACAACAACTAAACACTCCCCTTCCACCTTTAATTACCCCTTTACACGGCAACACATTCAAATTTGACACCCCTTTAAATTGCACCTTTGAAAAAAGGGTTTAAAAAAAAAATTTAAAATTTCAAATGAAAAAAAATTTTCAATACCACTCTTTAACTACTTGAAGTAAATGGATGTGATTAAATTTAAAATTTTTTTTCCCCTCTTCTTCCACGAAAATTCCCAAATCGGGAAAAATTATACACTTCCACTTCCAATTTGCCACACAACCCATATACACTCCTACACACTGGGGGTGCACTTTATCCACTTCAACACAATTTTTCAACCGAAATTAACATAAGAAAGGCAGCATTTAAATTTGAAAATCAATCCTCTTCACAAATTTGCAACCCCTCCAAAATTTGGTAAGATGAAAATTTTTTCAAATTCAAACAAGCACAATTAACCCTTTTCACTTAATGTTTGTTTTGAAATCAAATAATTTCCCTTTCTTTACAAACTAATCAAATATAAAAATTGCACATACCTTCCACAATTCCGAATTAAAACAATGCAAAAAAAACACAATTCCCCTTCCTACACAATTGCATTTTCCCAACTTGCATAACTTTCCTCTTCCTTCACGGTGAAGTCAAGAAAAAAAAGTTAACAAGACATCCATTTTACAAAAAACAAGTTTCAACTTCCAAAGTAAGATAATCACGCCCCTTAGTCCCAAATACAAAAAATTTAAAATTAATCCTAAATTTTTTAACAAGGATCAATCACATAAACTTTCAAGAAAAACAACAACAACAAAAAATACATTCACTTGTTCCGAATTTTCCCCTCCCTTGAAATTTCGGTTCACAAAGGTAATACCAAAAATTTAAATTTCCCCAAAACTTAAATAAACCCAAAACCCCTTCTATATCCCTTAAATTTTAAATTACGGAAAGGATGGAAAAAAGGACAATCCTAATTGCAACAAATTTCCCCCCCTTAACCATAAGCAACTCAAAGGCAATAGGAAGATAACAATATAAGGATCAAAAATCCCAAATTCAACAATCCCTCCTCTTAACCTTAAGCAATCTCCGGCAAGATGAAGATAACCAAATTAATTTTCAAAAACCTAATTTCAAAAAAAACCCTCCTCTCCCAAACCCTTAAACCTGATACCAAAAGATGATGTCCCTTTTAAAAGGGGGGGCAAGCACAATCAACTAAAAGGGGGTGAATTTTTCAATGAAACATCCACGCCACAAACAAAGGAAAATACCTCAATATTTCCCAAAAGGGAAAATTTCCCAAATTGTGATTTAATTACAATATATCAAATGACGATTAACCCCAGAAAGGGAAAACGAAATTTTGGGATTCAAATTCAATTCAAAGGTGCTTTAAAAAATTTTTTAAAATTTGTAAAACCCCCCTTTCCCCCAAAAAAAAAAGTAAATAAAATAACTAAATCCTCACCAGATATGGGCTCACTAGTTTGGAAAATTTGGGGTCAACTTGTAAAATTTTTTGTATAACACACAACAAATCCAAGCCTACTCGCTACAAATTTTACTAAGGAAATTGATAAAAGCAATTTCTTGAATTGGGGCCCCCTTTCCCCCTCACGGCAAAAGGGGTGTTTTTCTCAAATTTCAAAAATCTCCCTAAAAAACCCAAAATTTCAAGTAATTTTTTCTGCACCCTTTAGGGGTTTTTAAAAGACAGGAAAATTCACAACCCCCTTTTTTCCCCTATAAGGTGGGCCCCGGGCCTAAAAGGGAAAAAAAATAAACCAAAAAAAAATGTCCCCCCAAAACTTCAAAAAAAAGGGGTTTTAAACAAAAATTTTAAAAATAAAGAAAATAATCTTCGGCAGGCTGCTTCATGAGGGGAAACCGTGGTTAACCATCGCCGGTTCAGGTCGGCCATCGATAAACCCACAAGCTGGCCTTTGTGAGTTTATCCATCCCCTTGTGAAACCAAATAAGCATCCCTTTTTTAAAAACTTAGAATAAGATAAAAAAGGGGGTTTTGATAATAAAATTTTTTCCCCCGGTTGATCGGGTCGAAATGGGCCCTCATCCCCAAATTCAAAACCCCTCAATTTTTGCCAATGATAGGCCCCTTTGGATTTTGTTTCCCCCTCAGCTCCCCCTTTTGGGTTTTTTGGGAGGTAAAGGCTTTTTTTCCTTTTTCCATTTTTAGTCTTCCAAGGGGATGAACCTTTTCCCCCTTTTTAAAAACGTGCACATACTACCCCTTCCCCTTTTGTGGTTCTAATTTTTTTAGCCATGTAAAAAATAAACCCCAATTTTTTTAATGCTGAAAAACAACCGGGATTTTTTGGGGTTTCTCTTTTCAACCACAAGGAATTGCCATTGTTTTCCCCCTCAATCCCTTTTACATTGCCCAAATATGACTTCCATCTCCCCCTTTAAATTTTCATCTACACTTCGGCTTCCCTGCCTCAGTTTGAAAAAATTGTTTGAAAAACCGATAGTAATCGCAGGTAAAACCCCCTTTCTCATCACTCTTTTCATCTTTCCCCCAAAGGACTAATAGGTGGCTCGCCACTCCTTCTTCTTTTCAACATTAATTGACCCCCGCATTTTGAAAAATTTAAAAAATTCAATGGCACCCAATTTACCTTCTTTTCCACTATATTTGAAAATTTCAAACACATCTCCCCTTTTTCCCCCATTCAAATCCCCTCGGGATCTTTTTTCCCCTTTGGGGAAAGGGGGAATCTTCTTTTTATGCAAATAAATTTTTCATCCTCTTATTCCATTCCTTATTTTCCCCAAAATCTCTAGTTCCTCTATTCCGACCACTAAAACCCTCTATGACCCCCAACAGAAGGCTCATAAAAGGGCATCACCCGACTTTCATCTCACCCCCGGTACTTACTAGCGACTCTCCCCCTTATCCCCCTTTAATACTTTGGGGTTTTCTCTAGTCTTTCTCCCCTTTCTCATGAATTTGTTCCATTCCTTCTTGGAACATCCTTTCTTTTTTTCCCCTAACCTTTCAATTCAAAACCCCAGCACAAACCTTCCCCTCTCCCCCTTTCCCGGGAAAATTTTTCTCGACAAAAGTTCCGCAAAAAAAATTTGTCAACTAAATATATATTTGATAAAAAACCCCACGAACACTCCCTTACGTGTTCGCTAAAATTTGGAATCACACAGCCCCTGTATTCTCAAAAAAAACGTTTTGATTTCACTCACTAATTTCCCTTTTAATTCTCTGGGAAAACAACCCAAAACTACATAAAATTTTCCCTTTTGTAAAAATTTAAAACCCCAACTTAGGGTTGAAAAAAATTTTCCTCTATTTTTCTTTCCGAATTTTTTTTTTTTTCTCAGTTTTTTTTTTTTGGCTTTTGATCACGTTTCTCTTTTCTTTTCTTTTCCCTTTTTTTTTTTTTTGGTCGTGTTTTTTATTTTTTTTTTTTTTTTTTTTTAAAATTGACTAGTAAATACTACACTATCAAAAGCCCAATTTTTTTTTGCGGAATTGAACACGATAATTGATATGAACGTTTTGGAGTTAGGGTTTTTGATATTACCTTCCTCAACCGAACATGATGTTTGACAAACCAAAGCTCTGATCCCAAAACTGATACGAACCACCCCAAACTCGTAAAAAAAACCCTTTAACCCCCAAAAATTACGTTCGGAAATTCGTTGCCTAAAAAGCCCAAACACCTAAAAGGGGAAAAAACCCGGGGGACCCGTTGTCTAGAAGCAAAGACAAAAACCTTTTGGTAAAAAAATGAAGACGACAATCGGGATGGAAAAACCGATTGTTTGGTCGGGTGAACGCCAGGGAAAAAAAAACCCGATAAGTTGAATTAAGTTCTTGAAAAACCAAGGAAGGGGCCCCTCAAAAATGTTTAATGTTCAATGATGTCTTATCTTTCCCAAAGTTCTAAAACCCTAGGAGCTTTTTTACTAGGGGTTTCAATTCGTGTAAAAAACAAGTCCAAAACGACGTAGTTTTTTTTAAGTTTTAAATAAAAAAAGCGAAACAGAACAAGCTGGCCGAAAAAGGGGGGTAAAAAGGGTTGTGTCACGCCCCTGTACTTTGGCCCCGTGTACTTGTCTGTGCAACTTCTTGGCAACATCACGCCCGTGTACTTTGACCGTGTATCTGTCTGGCAATTTTTGGCAACATACACCCCCGTGTACTTTAGCCCTGTATTTTTGTGGATTTGCTTGACTCCATAACGGCCGTGCCTTTTTAAACCCCGGGATCTAGCCCTGTTTGATTTAGGCAATCTTGAGAGTCCTACACGGCCGTGCCCTTTTTAAAAAAAACCCCCCTCTTCAACCCGTGTCCAAATAACTTATACAAAAGCAAGGGTCTTCCAAGGGTTTTTTCCAATCCGTTCCAACTTTCCCTGATTGCTCCAATCCTTTCCGGCTTCATGGACAAAAATTTATCAAAACCCCTTAAGTTTCTTTCCCTTTAATCGTTTTTCTCGATTTCTTGTGATCGGCTAACGGCACTTCAAGAGGATCTACATTCCTTCTTCCCCGGGTTGGGCTCTCATCATGGATTCATCAGTTTTTAGACAAAGTTACCCTTTCTATAAAAAAGGGGAAAAAAAAGTTTCAAAAAGGGAAAGAGGAATTGTTTTTTTGGGGGGAGATGGTCAAGGGTAAAACCCGTGGGAAGATGCGCCAAATTAAAGGGTTTAAATGAGGGGGTTTGGACATAAATAACGTGCCCCAATAAAAGGGTAAAATTTTCCCTCATGGAGGAAAACGGGGGAAATGAAAGAGGAAGAAATATCGACCCCACGATTATCCTTAACCTTACAAGAGTAATTTTTAGATGAACATGTAAATCACCCTGGGGAAAAAAGGGAGGGAAAAAAAACTTACCTATTTAAAGTTTTACAGGTTATGACTTTTCTCCAGTACTAGGGACATATAGAGGGAAAATTTTTCCCCCAAAACCTTGTCAGATTCGAGGTAACCTTTTTAAACTTTTTATTACTTTTGGGAGTTGTACTAATGTTTTTCTATGCAAGGGGAGGGAAAATTTTCAAAAAAACCCCTAGGGTCTCATTTTAAAAACCTTTTAAAGTTGGGATTGGTTGGACAACCGGGGTTTACATTTTTAAAGCGAGCAAGGGGCCCCAAATTTGTGTAGGAGATCGGAAAAGTATGGATTAAACTTTTATGACATCCTATGATTTCATTTCATTTACTACTAGGTCACCTGGCTATTTGATAAAAAGGGTTTTTTATGAGGGGGGTTTAGAAACACTTACATGTTTCAAAAGGAAATTTCTGGGGTTTTTTTAAAATCCTTTGTCTCCTTAAAGGGTTTTTTCTTTCTAAGAACAGTCAAAAAACATATAGCTTTTCCCCAAAATTTTTAACCAAGAAGGAAATTTCCCAAACCCTGGATTTCAGTCCAAAAAAGCCCCCCAGTTTTTGGGGGCGATCTTTTTTAAGCCCGAGGAGATGGGGGAAAATTTCGGGCACCATGGGACATTTTTAAAAACCCCTTTGGTTTTTGACCAAATCACCATTTTTTTACGTCTTTTTTTTTTCATCTAATAATATTTCAGAAAAAATTTTTTTCAGGTACAATAAAAATTCCCCCCGGGAGGGGCCAATATGTTACACTTTTGGGGGCGGGGGGCATTTTAAAAATTTCCCTTTTCCCAAAAAACCCCCTGCGAATTTTTTTCCATTGAAGCATTGGCCCCTAAAAGACTTTTGTTTTTTTTTTTTACTTTGTAATTTGTTCTATAGACTATTTTTTGTTGTATTTTTTTTTTTTTTTAGGACCTTTCATTTTTTTTGTAATTTTTTTTTTGGCCCGGGCCTTTTTTTAAAAAATTGGAAATTTTTTGAAAATTTTTTATTATTTTTTAACCCTTGGGGTGGGTAATAAAATACGGGCTTATAGTGGGGGTTTTAAAGGGGGCCCAAAATTTTTTTAAATTTGGGGCATCACTTTTTTTTTGAGAGGCTTAGGGTTTTGCTTAGTTAATTTTCTTATCAATTTAAATTTTTCCCAAAAGTTAAATTGTGGAAGTGAAAAAAAAGGGGGGGATTTTGGTAATATAAAATTCCTTCTTTTTTTTTTTTTCCTTATATCACAAATGAGCATACTGGGGGTTGATTTGGATTTTTTTGGGTCAAATTTTTTATTGCATTTGTGATCAATTATCTTATTATAAGATTGTTTGTTTTAGTATTTGTTATGCCCTTTAAAAAAATTGTGATGTGAGTGGTGTTTTTTGGGGGAGAGGATAAAATCACGGTTTTAGATCTGTTCTTCTTTATATTTTTCAGGGGGAAAATTCACTTGCATTTGTTGTTATTTGGTGAGGTTTAACCTTGTTAGATTTTTGATTGCATTTTGGACCTTTGGATTTCATCGTTTTAAATGGGGGTTCGGGTAAATTAAATTTCCCAAATTTTAAAACGGGTTTTATTTTTGAGATTTTGGGGGTTTGTTTTTTTTTTTTCCCATTTGTTTGTGCTTAAATCCCCTTTTTGAGCACACCCCCCCTTTTTGGGGTATCGAGCAAATATATATTTTTTTTTAAAAAGATTGAACCCCCTAATTGAAAAATTTTGGTTACATTCATTGGAAATTGTACGATGTTCATGTGATTGGGGACTAGTTTGATTGCCCTTGTTTGTTTTTCTTTTCAAATTGGTTTTTTTTATGTGCTTAACCTTGGTTTTGGCACATCGAGTCTAATGAAATTAGGAACAACCCTATCCTCACGAAAAAAGTTTTGTTCAAATATGAAAAAATGGCCTCCTCAAACCCTAATTTAAGCAAAATATTTATACTTTTCTCCTTTTTGGGTTAGAAAAATACAAAAAAATTACAACTATGCCCCTTTTTAGGGTTGAACGGTCCTAAAAATCAAATTTTTAAACCCAAAAAAATGTGTCCCAAAAAAGACTACAACATAAATAGTCCAAGTAAATAACAAATTTTATAAAAAAATTTTAAAAATTTAAAATGTTAGCTCTTCTATTTTTAAATTTTTTGGACCAACTCATCACCGGTTTTTTTTCGGTCTAATGGATAACCCTCAAGCTGAGTTTTAGTGAGTTTGTCCATCGCCTTGTAAAGCCTGATAAGTGTGCCTGTTGGAATATAAATACATGTATAAGATTAAAAGCAGTTTAGTAAACTAATAAATTTTTTCTACAGTCGTTGTTACAGATCCATTATACTTATATTTTTCTTTTGGATTTTATTTTTTAAATTAAATTTATTTCAATATTATAAGAAAATATAAAGAAATGATATTTAATGGTGTTTATGTGAAATCAGGTTTTGAGGACCAAAAGTATATTACAAGTTAAATTGGAGGAGTTTTTTCACAAAATTGAAAGAAGCGAGCGGAGGATTGACCGGAAGGCCGCCGGCCTTGAGCCGGCCTATATTAAACCAGGCCTCAAAAAGCTTTAAAGCCGCCGGCCTTAAGCCATGCTACATTCAAGGCCGCGGCCTTGAGCTGGCCTTCATTACTCCCTGGATATCCATTGCGAAAATCTCTCCAAAATCGTTCTTAATTATTTCGCCGACTCACTCCTCTTACAGATCAAGATCTATCCCCCTCCTCTTAGGATCTTAAATAGGCCCACTTGTGTGAACCTTGGAAGCATCCCCCTTTTTGTTTGGAGAATCTTTTGTTTTGATTCTTTGTTTAGATCCATGTCTTTCTTTGAATTCATTAGAATTCCCTTAGGAACTTTAGGATTTTTTGTTTTCTTTAATTCCTTTACATTTCATGTGATTCCAAATTTTTTTTGCAAGAAAGAAAGTTATTTTGCTGTGAAGTTTGCTTTCAAATTGAAATTTGAGGAATCATCTTGGAAGATTGAAGTTCTTGAAGATTCTAGCTATTGTTTCAATTACTTTATTTTTTCTGTTATGCCATTTATTAGTTTATTCTTCTTGTTCATTATGAATCCATTGCACCTATTTATTTCAATTTTTTATTTATGAATTCATTACTATAGTGTTCTAATCATCCTTGTTGGGAAACATGATGAAGCCATTATTCAAACTAAAAATGATCATTGTATTCATGGTATAGGGAAATGTAGATATGCGGAATTTTCATATAAGAAGTCCTGCTATGAATTGTATTTTGTAATTGAAATAAATGCAAAGAATGTAATTGACTAGAAAGAGAAAATTTAAGTTTTATCAGGAATTCTTAAGTAAGATTTTAATAATTCATGTGGAAGCATCGTTATTGATTTTATTGAAATTGAACCTAAGTGTTTCATGCAATATTTTTATTAAATTTTTTATAAGGGATTGGAGAAATTATTTTAAAGTATTAGGCAAATCATTAATTGGGAAATTTATGAGTGTGAATAGAATCCTCATTTGGATTTGAATTAGCGGGAGCAATTAAATTAAATTGAGGGTAACATTACTTTAAACACTTGATAAAGGAATTAAGGTTTTGTTAATTTCTTATGAAATCCATAGCTATGAGTTATTATAACATGAAGGCAATATGATTAGGTATAGTTAGAATTGGGTGGATTCTATTCCCCATCCTCAATTCATCATGTTTCAAAACCACAATTCTTTTTTTAAGATTTAGTATAATTCATTCAATTCTAATCAAATCATTGCCTAAATAATAGTAGAAATTGATAAGGTCTATTACTAATCAATCTTCGTGGTCGACACTATTCTCTCACTTCTTAATCTGATCCGATCGGTACATTGCCGGTATTTATTACGCTCACTTATATCTCTTTTGCGTGGTTCAAGTTTTGGCGCCGTTGCCGGGGATTGATTAAATTAGACCATCTTTAGATTTCTATTGTTAATTTAGGCGCAAATATATTTTGTTATTAATTTGTGATCATGTGTGTCGTTTCACTTTTCTCTTGAATTTCTTTTCATGTGCAAGAGTAGATGTGCTGAATTCTACCAATTAATATTGGATAGAACGCACCCTTGCGACAACTTAGAAGGAGCAGAGAAGAAAGGAGAAAGAGAATCATGGCGTTGAGATACAACATCGGATTCTGGGTGTTGGTTGAGACTTCAGGAATACTCGATACCTGTTGTTTTCAGGTCCATGCAATAAGAAGACCAACAATTCAGGCTAACAATTTGAGTTAAATCAGCACTAGTTCAAATGGTCAATCATAATCAATTCGGAGGAAGGATATCCAAAATGAGAGTCTGTATGAGCATATTGCAGTCATTTCTTCAATATTGTAATACAGAGTGAAAATGGAATAATGTACTTGATGGATGTAATTAGGCTACACCTTTTTCCGTTTTCACTTAGAGAAAAGCATAGGCTTGTACAATTCATTGCCACAAGACTCTGTAAACCACTTGGGTTGATCTCTCATAAAATATATTTTTAAGGAGATTTTTTTACACCAGCTTGAAACTGCTTGGTTTATGAAATGACATCACTAACTTCACTATGTTTAGTGGTGAATTCACATTATGAAGCATGGGGGAAAGATTTCAAGGAGCAATTAGATAAATGCGCCATCTTGGATTACCAGATAAATCTCCTTATTGAGATATTCTATCTCAGTTTAGATGACACATTGAGAATCTTCTGGTAGATGTTGCTTCTAGTGCGTGCACTAATGAGTAAGGACATATGAAGAGGCTAGTGCTTTGATAGATGAAATGGCCTCTAGTGCTCAGAATTTGGCAACATGAAAGTAGGTAAGCTAGAGTAGCATTCTGTCAATGACATGGAACCCTTAAAAGCTCGATTTCTGCTTCTTACGTCAGGTACAGTAAACTTCACCTCTTCACATCTTTTAATGTTAATCAAATTTTCTTGTTGTGAGTTATGCTCAGGACCACACTCAACTCTTGAGTGGCCCATCTGGGAAAACTTTCTCCTCATCCCTTGGAGAGCAAGTAATTTTTGTCATACAATTTCCAAAGCGGAAGAAATCAAGTCCTTATTCAAAACACCTACAATCCAGGGTGGCGTATCATCCAAATTTCTCATAGAGAAATGATAACATTGCACTTAAACCCCTGGATTTCAAAATGCAGGTCCTAACATAAATACTCCCCATTCAACAATATCCTAATGCATAATACCTTTCTCAGCATAAGGTCTTGTCTTAAAATGGCGATGAACTAATGATAAGTTATATGCAGAAGACTGAACACAATGTTGCAAATCAAACAAAGCCACCATTGGAATCTTGAAAATCGCTTAGGTCAAATGTCTCAACAAGTTGAGTAATAGACCATCTGGGTCTATACCTAGTAATACTGAGCAGAATCCTAAGGGTGTTAAATGCTATTATGCTACAAGTGGTAAGGAATTGGTTGATAAGAAAACCTTGGAGGGAAGAGGAGGTTAACTTAGAGAAAGATAAAGGGTAACAATAAGGAGAGGAACCAAAGCAAAATTCACCCAAAAGTGCAAGTTATGTTCCTCCTATTCCTTTCCCAGGAAGAAAGCTGAAGCAACAGCCAATTGGATCACCAATTTGCTTATAATTTTTAGAAGTCTTTAAAAAATTGCAAATTAACATTCCTTTTGTAAGAGTGCACTTCAGCAGTGCCATCATATGCTAGGTTCATGATGGATGTACTCACAAAGAAGAGGGAAATAGATTGAAGGGAATGAACAGTGTATGCTTACAGGTGGAATGTTCTTGCTCTTACAAAAGAATTTATCCAATTTGCCAAGTAAAAAAGAGGATCAGGGAAAGTTTTATGTTCCTTACCCACATTGGTAATTTTGTTTAGATAAAGTATTATAGATTTGGTTGCAAGTATAAATTTAATGCCTTGTCCATTTTCAGATAAACTAGGACTTGGAGATTGTAAGGAGACGCACGTCACATTACAAACTTGCGGAATAGAAGTGTCAAGTACCCCCAAAGGGTATAGTGGAGAATGTCCTAGTAAAATGTGAACAAATTCATTCCTTTCCAGTTGACTTTATAGTCTGGAAATGGAAGAATGATAGAGAGGTACCCATGATCTTAGGAAGACCATTCCTGCAACAGGTAAGGCATTGAATTGATGTGGAACAAGGTAAGCTTACTTTAAGAGTTATGGATGTACAAGTCACGTTTAAATGTATTATGAGGCTACAAAGAAATTTGATGCTATAAATCCTGATTACAAGATTGATAGTGTTGATGAACTTTCCTTTGAGTTCCATGGAGAGTGATATGTAGGTTTTGGACAACGATGGAGTCAGTCCTTAGGGATTTAGATAGTGGAGTGAAGATGAGGATGAACCCCAAGAAGTAACATTACTGAACAAAGTTTATGAATTCAAGACTCGACACTATGAGGAGCTGGGCACCACTGAGAAGAAACGATGCCCTCATTGACATTAAACCCCGGAGCTTGAACTTAAACCTTTGCTCTGGTCATTTAAAGAATGCTTTTCTTGGTACAAATTGATACCTTTGCCAATAATCATTTCTTTTCTTTGAAAGGCTGATCATGTAGCAACACTTTTGGATGTTCTAAGAGTAAATAAGGAAGCTATCGGGTGGACCATTGTTTTTTTTTTTCTGATATTAAGGAATTAGCCTTCAATTTGTACTATAGGATATTTCTTGAAACTGAGTGTAAACTACAGTACAACCACAAAGAAGACTTAACCCAACTCTTAAGGAAGTTGTATAAAAAGAAGTGCTTAATTGTTTGATGCAGCATTATTTTTCCAATTTCTGATAGATAAATGGGTGGTTAGTCCTGTCCAAGTTGTACAAAAAAAGGTGGTATGACTGTAGTACAAAATGAGGCTAAATGAATTAATCCCTACTCCGCACTGTAACTGGTTGAGAGAGTATGTATAGACTATAGGAAAAACTGAATGATGCTACCGCAAAGATCATTTCCCACCTTCCCTTTTATAGATCAAATGTTAAGATAAAAAACTTGCAGGGCATGATTATTACTTCTTTTTAGATGGCTATTTCTGGTTCAATCAAATCCATTGCACCCCGAGGACAGGAGGGAAAACCAAACCTTTACTGGTCCCTATGGCACATTTGCTTTTAGGAGAATGCCCATTGGTCTTTGTAATGCACCGCTACATTTCAAAGTTGCATGATGTCCATATTTTCTGACATGATAGAAAAATTTCATTGAAATATTCAGGAGATTTTTCTGTTTTTGGGAAAAGTCATTGCGAAAAACATTCTAACAAATTTAGGATGTTGCTTAAGTGATGCAAGGAAAACTAATCTGCTTTTATTGAGGAAAAATGCCATTTCATGGTAAGAGAGGGAATAGTCTTTAGGGCACAAAGTATCTCAGCAGGGAATTGAGGTTGACAGGGGCAAAAGTAGTGGTGATAGAGGAAGCTACCACCACCTACTACAGTGAAAGGAATCGAAGTTCTTGGGACATGCTGGCTTCTATAGGAGATTTATCAAGGACTTCTCTAAAATCTCATGACCTCTTTGTAATTTTACTAGAAAATGATTCTGCTTTATTTTTTATGTTAATTGTTTGCAGGATTAATCTATTGCAGGAGAAGCTAACTTGCACAGTGATTGTTGCACCTGATTAGGAGCTTCCTTTGAGTTTGATGTGCGATGCCAGCGATATGCTGTTGGAGCGGTACTTTGGGCAAATGAAAAGATAAGTAATTTTTATTGTATAAATATACTATGCGAGTAGAATTTAAATGATGGCCAAAGGAATTATGCACAAATGAAATAAAGAACTTTTAGCAGTATATTTGCCATGCGATAAATTTCCGGCCATTACCTTAAATAGGTTCTATAATCATAGTATATACTGACCATGCTGCTTAAGTATTTATTTGCTAAAGCTGATGCTAAACCTAGGTTAAATTCGATGGATTCTACACTGCAAGAATTTAACTGGAAATTAAAGATAAGAAGGGAACGAAAATGTGGTGGTGATCATTTATCCCGTCTGGATCTAATTTTTTTTATTCACCTATTAATGAAAAGTTTCCCTGAATGAAACAATTGCATGTAGTAGAAGTTCAAGGATTACCTTGGTATGCTGATATCGGTAATTATTTAGTTAGCAAAAATCACTCCATAAGGTTTATCATACCACAGAAAAGAAATTTTTACATGGTGTGAAGTTTTATTTTTGGGATGAACCATAATCTCTTTGAAAACTTGTGCTGGACCAAATAATTAGACGATGCATACCTGATGAAACGTTAAACAGCTCTAGCATTTATACGCATTGTCATTCTAGAGAGGTAAGGGGTCACTTTGGTATGGAAAAAAAAACGGCAGCAAAAAATTTTATCTTGCAGGATTGTATTGGCCCAATTTGTTTCTTGATTGCAAGGAACTTATTATGCTTGTGTCAATGCCAAAGGACTAGGCATTATTTCAAGAAGACATGAATTACCACAAAATAATATTACTTGTTAATTGAACTTTTTGATGTTTGGGGAATCGACTTTATGGGTCCTTTTCCCTCATCATTTTTAAACAAATATATTCTTTAGCTGTTGATTTATTTTTCGAAATGGGTAAGAGGCAGTGCTCTACAAATATTGACAGCAGGGGTTGTCATTAAATTTTTGAAAAAAGATATATTTTCAAGATTTGGGTGGTACCTAGAGCTATAATAAGTGATGGGGGAATCACTTTTTGTAACAGGCAATTTTGAGAAAGAGAATTTATTATTAAAATATGGTGTTTACTCACAAAATGACCTCCCTTATCATCCACAAAGTGTGGACAGGTTGAGGTATCCAATAGGGAAATTAAGAATCTTAGAGAAAACTGTCAAGGCATTCCCGAAAGGATTGGTCTTTAAAATTGCTGATGGCATTGTGGGCTTATAGAACAGCTTTTAAAACACACCTATTGGAATGTCCCCTACAAGTTGTTTATGGTAAATCATGTCACCTACCCGTATAGACTTGAGCACAAGGCATAGGGCCAGAAAATACCTTTAACTTGAGTTGCAAGCTGCAGGTGAAAAAAAAAGAGGTTACTACAATTGAAATCCAATGGCCGAGGATGAGGGAGGAAGATTGAAAAAATGCAAGAATTTACAAGGATGAGAGGCACAAAGCGGATGGCTATGTAAAGGAAATCTTACAACGAGGGGAGTTCTTGCCTGGTCAAAGAGTTTATTGTTATAAACTCTCGATTGAAGCTATTCCTAGTAAGTTGAAATCACGATGGTTCTGGACACATTTTAATAATTGCTAATGTGTTTCCTTATGGTTGCAATTGAAGTGATAGGCAGAAGACAACCGTACTTTCAAGGTAAACGGTTATCTTCTCAAAACATTACTATGAAGGGGAACATGTTGATAGAAATGCCACAATTGGGGATTTAGGAGATTCGAGAACTTTGAAACTGGGAAAATGTGGGGGCTAGCGACTATAAACTAAGCGCTTCATGGGAGGAGCCATGCTCAATAAGTATATGCACTAGTGTTTTAATTTCGTTACAAAAAAAAAAAAAAAAAATTCAAGGCAGGGTAAGGAGCCGCGGTGCATTATAGGACCACTCCAAGGAGATCAGACATTTTGGGAGGATTTTTCTTCCTGATGAACAATTTTACAACAGGGAATAGTACCAGTATTTCAATTTTTGCATTGATATCCTTTTCCTTAATTTTTGTGCTATTTAGGGAACAAGGAGGGCATTGTCCAATTTAAGTTGGGGAAAAGGGCGATTAATAAATGTAGAAGTATAATGATTTGCCACACATCATGAAGCTTACAAAATCCCATGCTTATTTATGTCCTTAAGTGTTTATCATCAATGAAATCATGAAATTTGACTTAGTTGGTGCCCTACTCGCCAACTTTGTGGACTAGTTTACAAGTTAAAATTTAATAGTTAAGATCTCTAGGGAACGGGGTTTACCCTATGTTTAGCCTTTGAACTTGAGATTGAGACCTTAAGTGAAAAAAACAAGTTAAGTTTACTTCAAGGAAAAATTGGGTTGGGATAATCTCTCTTGAAATTTTCTTTGAGGAATTCCTTAACACCTAGTGAATGAGGTAAAGGAAATATTTTACTTAGTAT
This sequence comes from Laguncularia racemosa, assembly GCA_037954665.1. Taxonomy (NCBI): domain Eukaryota; kingdom Viridiplantae; phylum Streptophyta; class Magnoliopsida; order Myrtales; family Combretaceae; genus Laguncularia; species Laguncularia racemosa. The sequence continues at coordinate 4,627 of JBBMOL010001392.1, read as the reverse complement.
CCCTTAAAAAAAAAAAAAAGAGCCTTTACTCCAAATAAACTCAGGAAAGTTGAGTTAAGAGTATCCAATCCTAATGTTAGTGTGAGGAAGAGTTCGTAGGGGGTACCTTTTAAAACCTGGTCACTTAGGCGATGAGCCCAAGATGTGCCGACTCAATGAATCACAATAACGAGACGGGCGGAAAGGCAAACATTTAGTACCTTAAAGAAAGCAAGGTTGACATGGGCGAGCTTTGGTCCTCAGAAGATCAAGTCTCACTCCTGCTTTGATCAATTAAGGCAAATAAAAAAAACGGAGAAAATTCTAGGTAAAATGGATACCATATGCTTTTCTCTTCTTGTTATTCTTGTTTTAAGAGGAGTGAATTGAGGGAAAGATTATTACTTGCTAATAACCAAATGAAGTTTAAATGAATGTTTTTCCTTAAGGGGCTAAGTATTATTTTTTATTTTTAAACACTGGGATTAAAAATCTGTTTATTTAGATTAACTACTAAATTTCAACTGATATACTAGTTACAAATTTCAGTATTTATCAGAACAATGGGCACCAGAAGTTCAAAGATGGATTTCTCTTGTTTAAAACAAATTTTTTTGCTTGAGGACAAGCAAAAGTTCAAGTGTGGGGATGTTGATAAGGGTCAATTATACTTATATTTTCTTTTGGAAATTTATTAAATTTATTTCAATATTATAAGGGGAAAAAATAAAGAAATGTTTTTTAATGGTGTTTATTGTGAAAATTCAGGGGTTTTTAGGACCCAAAAGTAAATTACAATTAATTGGAGGAGTTTTTCACAAAATTGAAGAAGCCAAACGGAAAGGGTTGCACGGGGGAAAGGGCCCCCGGGCCTTTTTCCGGCCTTTAAAAATTTAAACCGGCCTTAAAAAAACATTAAAGGGGCCCGGGCCCTTTAGCCCCCTTCATTACTCCCGGATATCCATTGCGAAAATCTCTCCAAAATGTATCTTAAAAAATTTTTCTGACTCAACTCCTCATCAGATCAAGCTTATCCCCCCCCTCTTTGGATCATAAAAAAGGCCCCTTGTGTGAACCTTTTGGAAAAAATTCCCCTTTTTTTTTGAGAATCCCTTTTTTTTTGATTTTTTTTTTTAGCATCCTTTGTCTTTCTTTGAAATCATTTTTGAATTCCCTTAGGAACTTTGGATTTTATGTTTTCTTTAATTCCTTTACATTTCATGTTTTTTAAAATTTTTTTTTTAAGAAAGAAAGTTATTTTGCGGGAAATTTGCTTTCAATTGAAAAATTTGAGGAATCATTTTGGAAGATTGAAGTTCTTGAAGATTATAGCTATTGTTTCAATTACTTTATTTTCTTTTATGCCATTTATTAGTTTATTCTTGTTGTTCAATATGAATTCCATTGCACCATTTATTTCAATTGTTTTTATGCAATTCATACTATAATGTTCTAAATCATCCTTGGGGGAAACATGATGAAGCCATAATTCAAACTAAAATGATCATTGTATTCATGTTATAGGAAATGTAGATATGCAGCATTTTCATATAAGAAGTCCTGCTATGAATTGTATTTGTAATTGAAATCAATGCATAGAAATGTAAATGACTCGAAAGAGAAATTTAAGTTTTATCAGGAATCCTAAGTAAGATTTAATAATTCATGTGGAAGTAGCGTTATTGAATTTTATTAGAAATTGACCTAAGTGTTTCATGCAATATTTTTATTAAATTTTTCACTAGGGATTAGGAGAAATTATTTTAAAGATATTAGACAATCATATAATTGGGAAATTTATGATTGTGAATTAGAATCCTCATTTGATTTGAATTAGCGGAAGCTATTAATTAAATTGAGGTAACATTACTTTAACACTTGATAAAGGATTAAGGTTTTGTTAATTTCTTGTGAAAATCCATATAGCTATGAGTTATTATAACATGAAGGCAATATGATTAGTAGAATTAGGATGGATTCTATTTCCATCATCATTTTCAAACACAATTCTCTTTTTAAGCATTTAGTATAATTCATTCAATTCTCATCAAATATCATTGCCTAAATAATAGTAGAAATTGATAAAGGTCTATTACTTAATCAATCTTCGTGGTTCGACACTCTTCTCTCACTATATTACTTAATCCGATCCGGTACACTTGCCGGTATTTATTCACGCTCATTTTATATCTCTTTTGCGTAGATCATTGACCCCGAAATTATTTATATACTAACCTCTTTTCTATTATTCTTGTATTGTGTTTTCCAACAGGCACACTTATCATATTTTATAGGGCAATGGACAAACTCCCTCAGACTCAGCTTGTGGGTTATCTGTGGACTGACTTGAACTGGTGATGAGCTGGGCTGATGGATCATATAGAAGACCGGCATCTTGAAGACATTTCTTTTATATATTTCTTCTTTTATGAACTATTTTGGTTTTGGGACACTTTTATTTCCTTGTATTTTTTCATTTAGGGTTAGCCACCTTAAAAGTGGCAAACTTGTAATTTTGAGCACTTTTTAACCCTAGGAGTAGCAAGTATAAATACTTGCTTAAGAGAGGGTTTGAGGAGGCTAATTTTTGCAGAATAGAGAGGTTCATATTCACCTGAGAATTAGGGTTCCTAATTGTCATTAGACTCTTATCAATTTAATCCAAGAGTTGAAATTGTGGCGAGTGCAACACCTTAAAATTGTAAGTAGTATCAATTTCATTTTGTTGTGATTTCTTTTTCTTCTCTAATGTGTCATATCTAGGGGTGAATTGAGATGGTTCTTGGACAGATTTGCTTCTAATTGTTGTCGAATTCTTGTGTTTAATTAAGATATCTTTCAATTGAATTCGAATCATCTTTGAAGAATTCCTCTTGAAAACATGATTATCACTTGTGGAAAGGGAGTTCTTAGAATTAAAGTTTTCTTTTGAATTTGTGGATTAAATTTTGTGGGTTTATATGTGATTAGGGTGTTGTTAGAAGAGATTAACATTGAGGTTTCACAATTACAACATTGAACATTTGGATTTCCTTGCATCTTCATTAGGGTTCACGTGAATTCTTGTCCTATTGGAGCCGATTTGTTGTTGATTTGAGTTAGCTTTTTCTTGAGTCTTTTAAATGTGCTTCTCAGTGGATTTAGGCACATCACTATATGAAATTGCACTAGAGTGTAGAGTCTTGATAGTGCCTTTCTTTCTTGAGGTTTCTCCTTTGCTCTTAAGGTTGTAGTGTAGAAAGTGTAAAAGAGTTAAAATGACCAGTAAATGGCCTATTTATACTCTTCTTATCAAATGATCAAATTGCCCATTTTACTCAACCCTTTTTTTTTTATTTACCTTAATCTTATTATCTTTATTATTTATTTATTTTTCTTGAGTTTTACATTGTGTCAAATCAACCATCTATAAATTGTTTTTCTTCTCAGATTATTGTAAAATGGAAATGGAGCAAGTGGACTTTGTTAAATCCTATCCTATAAAATTTTGTGAAACTAACGACCCATAATTTGTTTTTCATGTTAGCTTAGTGTAATAACATCAGTTTGTTTAAGTTCAAACATATCAAGTGGAGGCTTAAGTATAGCGTTAAGTGTGTGTTTGAAAGTTCAGAAGTCCAAGTCTTTGTCTTCAAGGTCAGAAGAGAAGATGTTTGATTATTGAAAATTACAAGTTCTTATTCGATTAGTTAATTTGGTCTTTATATTATCATAGTAAAATCATAGTGAATAACTTATATTTTAGCGCTTTTAACTTTTACACATCCTATTTTTTCTCTTAGCTTATCTTAGTGAAGTTATCCCCTAATTTGGAAAAAATAAAGTCATTGTTAAGTTTTGTGCATAGATTACACATACCTTTACATATTAGATCACACAAGCTAAACTTAACATTGACTTAGTGTTTTTAGATTGAGAGATTACTTAATCATATGAATAAAGAAAAATATAGATAGTAAATTAAAAAAAAAAATACTAAAATAAATATTATATTAGTTTATTTTACCCTTATCTCTTATATCGAGTCAAAACTTGAACTTTGGATTCAACATCACTTTAAACATTTCTTATTTGAAATATCTAAAATTTTGTAATTATTTACATCTTGTTGTTATTATAATCGGTAATTTTGCTTTATATTTTGCATATACGGAGTTTCCCTCCTATTTTGTAGATATATATTCCTATTTTTAAGGGATTAGCAAATTGAAAAACTGTAGAAGGTAGAAAGTGAATGCCATAAAGTTTTCCATTTGTTATGTTCTTACAAGTAACACGTACATATATTGGTTTAATAGTTGTAGCATATTTTAAATTTGTTATATTGCTATATTTAATTTTATACATATATATTGCAGATGTGGGTCTACTAATACATCTAAATGCCAGAAAGGTCGGAGCTTTGCTCATTTATGATTGGCGACTACAAAATTGATGATAAGAACAAAGACGCATGCTTTGTAAGTGCGCTGTGACATTAACCTCTTTTATTTGGTAATGATATTTATTGGGGCACCTTTGTTTTCTTTTTTTTTTTTGTTTTTTTGGGAACAATAAAGAATATCTTTCGTGTACTTTTTTAGCCACCAAAGTGCTTGCAATTATTTTGTCTTTGAGCGTGAGTTGAGTTTTTCATTTTTATTTTTTA
>JBBMOL010001391.1:0-40660 GCA_037954665.1 Laguncularia racemosa | reverse complement strand
GACAGTCCCAGTTTTTTTTCCCATATCTCCTCGGGCTTTGAAGATTTGCCCTAAATCTAGAGGATCAGTTGGAATTAAAACCCTAGGTCTCGTTGTTTGCTTCCTGACTAACCAGGGTAGTGGACGGTCCTGACCTCTTTCTGAAAATTGGGACTCGGGAGGGAGTCTTGGTAATAGGATTATGCGTGTCTTCCCCATGAAAAACATGTAGGTATTTTCAAACCCCATCATTATACCCGTCGATATACAAGGGGGGGCCCGACCCAAAAAAAGGGAATCCCCAAATAGGAACATATCACAAAGGATTCATCATGATAGTTTCCCCACATTTCCTAAAACCCTTTCCCTTAAGGGTAAACATGCAATCCCTCTTTTCCCCCAATGCAAATGATAAGGACTAGGATGAAGTATAGTAGAAGTTGAAATTTGTTACTAGTCAGCAATATAACATTCGTGCAACTCCCATATCGATGATGAGTACAAAAAGGTTACCCCGATTCGAAAGGGGTATGAAAATTTTCCCCCTCTAAATATCACGATATCAGGAGATGGGGAAAAAAAATTTGGTAAACATTAGGGTGATATTTTCCCCGTTGCCCCTCAGGCGCATTTGCTTTCTGACATCAAATATTCCTAAAAGCTTTTGGGTAGATTTGTAGGCTCAATTTTCATGTTCACCTTTATTCTCCAATGTTTTCCCTAATGTATCCCTCTTTTTTGGACACGTGCAGCCATTCCCCCAAATCCCTTTGCTTTTAAAAACATTTTTATCTGGCGCGCTTTCCCACTGTAGACCCGGGGAAACGTCTGCCTCGTTTTTTGTGCCTGCCCTTTTCCCTTCCAGTGGGAAAATTTTTCCCTGATAATGGTTGGGGTAGTAGTGTCCCTTGCTTGACTCCCTCACCTCCCGCCTTTGCCCCCCTGATCACGTGGTTGGAGGGGTCTTTTTGCGTGTTGGCTACTGTAGGAGCCCAAAGAATTTGGGACCTCTTGTCCTCTACTTTTAAGGCCCAACTGTAGCCTCATCAAGTGGGGTATAGCGCGCACTCAACAAACAGTATCTCATATTTGGACCTGAGACAAATCGTGCTAATTTTGTTCCCGGGGCTCAACGCCACACAAATCAAAAGGGTCTAATTCCCTAACATAATATCCATTTTTTTTTGCCCCCCTGCCTAAAGGTTTGCAGTGCTAAACAGCTCCTTTTGTAGTGCTCAGGAATAAACCCTTTTCCCTTAACAACCTCTTCAATCCCCCGGTTTGAACCTTCCCTCTCCTCCGACGCCTTTTATGTCAGTTCCCCACAAAGTCAGATACCCTAAAAATTTAAAACAAGCCAATTTGCCCCTGGTATCCCCAATCTCAAAACATTAAAGGCCTTCGCCCTTTTTCCCCCACCCAGGTATATCTGCTGTCCTACATCATGGGATGGTTTTTGTAGTTTCACATCCAAACCCCGAGGGGGCCCTGAAATCCCTTTTGATTTAGGTTGCCCCCAAAATTGTCATCTCTTTCTTCCACTACTCGTTTCTGAGGGTTTTGTGGGCTCTCGAGGTGGGCGGGTTGGGTTTCCCATGGGGGTTTTGGGGAAAGTACCTGTCAACTCTATTGCTGTGTACAACTTAGTAGAAGCCTGAATTTGTTCCCCAAAATTTTTTCTGCCACCCATTACGACCATTCCCCCCCACTGGCTATTGGCTTTTTCCCCTAACCCCCTTTCCACTATATTGACATTTTTGTAGACCCTTGTATATTTTTTCCTCAAAATGAATGATAAAGGATATCACTTCCACACAAACTTCTTAAATCCACACAATAGTAATACAAAAGACAAAACAAAAAAACCCACTTAATGTGCAATTTATAACTGAACCCCGTGTAATACTCTCCCCAAAACAACCCAAAGTCCCGATGCAGAAAAATTAAATTTTCCCACAAGTTTACCCCAGGGCAACACAAAAGAAACTACTACAATTTAAATATGTAAAATTCCACGAAAAACAAAGGAAAAAAAATGGATACAAGTAATTTTAAACTTCCAGGGAAATAATGAAGAAAGAGTTTAAAAGTAGTTTTCCAAAATAAATTTCCCGAATCCATTTGGCAGAAACTTTCAATTTGAAATTCAAATAATTCACTTATTGCAATTCCCCAAATTTGGTAAAAATAATTAAAATTAAAATAGAAACTTTAAACCCCCAAATTTAATTTTGCTATGTTTTTGAATTCAAATAATTCCTTACTACCAAACTTAATGTAATCTGAAATTTTAACTTCAAAAAATTCAGATTTACCAATGGAATTCAAACAACAAATTAAACCCATACGCCACAAGCTACTTCACGAAACAATTGGAAAGTTTCCAATTTCAAAACATTTGCTAAAAAATTTTCATTTGAAATTCTCCCCTTCCCCAGTGAATTAGTGTCCACAAAGTGTATAATAACCTTCCCCAAACAACTCCAAAAATCAGAAATCAAATCCCAATCCAAACAATTTTCCTCTCAAACAACACAAAAAACAAAACAACCAATTGCGTTTTTTTCCCCTTAAAAACCCTAATTTGTCACTCCCCGGGAAATTGAATACAACCATTTTCCCCTTTTCTCAACAAGATCTGAACCAAAAAGTGATGTGCCCAATCACACTTTAAAGCCATCCAAAAGATTAAGAAAAAATACTCAAGTTTGGGAAAATCGGATCCCAAAAAAGAACCTTTTTCCCTGAAACCCAAAGATGAAATGATAAATTCAAAAAAAAAGATATTCTAATACCACAAGGAAATGGCTTCTAACAACATCTAATTTCATATAAACCACGCAAATGAAGCCTCAATTGACAAAAAAAACCGAAAGTAAAATTTTCCTTTTTCCCAATGGTGGGAAAAACTGTTTTCAGTGTAATTTCAATGAGATCCAAATCAAATTTTATAAGTCTTCAATTAAACCAAAAATTCGTGATTAATAAAATGTAAATCTGACCAAGAAATATCTAAATCAACCCTAGATACAACCACTGGGAAAAAAAGAAATCACAACAAAATGAAATTGATATAACTCAAAAATTTTAAGATGTTGCATTGCCAAATTTTTAAGTCTTGGAATTGAAAATTTATAAGGTTTTGGAACCAAGGGATGAACCCCAATTCACACGTGAAAAAAAGGTTTTTTCTGCAAAAATAACTCCCTCAAAAACCCCTCTTAAACAAGTATTTATACTTGCTATTTTGGGTTTTAAAAATGCTCAAAAAATTAAAATTTTGGGTTTTAAGGGGTAACCCTAAATGAAATTTCAAAGAAATAAAAATGTCCCAAAACCCAAAAAACAAACCCAAAAAGTTCAAAAACATTTTCAAGATCAAAATAACATAAATCTTTTGATCCAAAGCCTCAAAAAGGGAAAAATCCAGGGGCCTTTGATTGTTTTCCCCCGAAAAAGTCCTGTGCCAAAAGTTGTAGGGCATTTTGGCCCCTTGGGGAATATAATTTACCGTAAGATTATTCCAAAATTATTAGAAATAAAAAATAATAAAAGTGAGCATTGGTCAATCTCCAGATTTGGGGTTTTGAAGAGGTAAGTGCCAGAAATTTTCCCATCAATCCAAATTTTCCCTGATTTTGTTTCCCCCTTTTTTAACTCATTTGTATGTATGACCTAGGCCTCTAAGGTTGGCTCAATCGCTCTGGCCCCCCAAAACCTTTAAGGTGGGAAAAAATGTCTTTAAACAATCTGGGGCCCCCTTTTAATCTGCTCAATCACTTTTACCCCCAGTTTCCTCTAAAGGTTTTCCCCAAACCCATGACCTCTAGTACCTTAAAGGTGAACACAATGCCCTGAACTTTGGTCCCTTTGTGGTCTGCTCATCTGACCTAACCCTCAGGCCCTGAAGGTTGGCACATTTGTGTTTGACAATTTTTTTTTTTTTGCTTATGGGTTGCTTGTGAACTAGAACCTCAAGAACCCCTTAAGATTTAACATGTGAATATTCCTCAAGAATCTGTGATGGTTTTTCTTAAACTATCTTTGATTTCTGGACCTCTGATGGCGACAGGGGGTTTAAATAACATTTTCTTCCGTTGGACCATATAAGTATTTCTATATCTAAGTAAACCTCCCATATTAATTTTTGGCCCACCCTAATATATAGGTGTAAATATAAGAAAATATCACTTCAAGTTCATCTAGTACTTGTCCCCCCTTTCTGAAAGGGGGCCTTTTCCCTTTGGGGTTTTTAAAACTATTTGGGTATTAACTAATGTAATGTAGAGGGTTCAAGATATGGGATAGTTTTTAAGTTTCAACTTTTATACTTGATGCAGTTTCAAAAATTTTACAAATACTACCCTCAATAATAATATCACAAATTTTCCCTTTTACCCCCACAAGAAATATGGGAACAAATTTTCTCTTTGTCCATCACAATGGTTGGTGAAGAAGTCACTACTTGATGTACTAAAGTAGTAGAAGTATACAAATCATTTGACATGGTTATTAACTAACTTCAACAAGTTAACAACACACTTCACTACAAGCACCACAACAACACACCTTTACATACCTTTATATACCTACGATGCTCATACTAAACCAATGCAAGAAATGTTTATTGTTACTTTAAATAAAGTCAAGTGAAATATTTGAAGCACAAATAAATAATTCTTAGTACTTCAAGTAAAGTTAAATAAATGAAGTACACACAATTATTTCTAAGTAGTTAAGAATTAAATTCAACCATAAGTGTTTAAGTAATGAGTTCAATTACCTTCACACTTAATTGTTTTGTTTGAATTCAAATTCACTACAGAACTTTCCTTTCTTTTTGCCTTGGTTTCACACCAATTCAATTCACAATATGCAGCACCTTAACACAAGCACAAAGGCACAACTTCATTGCCATAAAACTCCCTTGCTCACAGTTCCACAATTTATACCTCCAACAATAAGTATCTATACAACACACATGATAGGAATCAAAATCCAACAGGACCTATCATTAGGGTAAGAGCCAAAGGATTTCAAATCTTGGCAATGAGGGTCCTTTTGAGCAAATCGCCCCCGGAATTATTTGTTTACTAACCTCTTTTCTATTACTCATGTATTGTATATTTCAACAGGCACATTTATCATGCTTTACAGGGCAATGGACAAACTCACTAAGACTCAGCTTATGGGTTATTATGGATCGACCTAAACCGAAGATGGGTTAGACCAACGAGTTGATTTAAAGACTCAGCATGTTGAGGACTATTTTTATTTGTTTGTTATTTATTTTTAACCATTTATGTTATAAGTTTTTGGGACACTTTTATTTAGTTGTAATTTGTGCTTTAAGACCGACACCCTATAGTGGCATAATTTTAATTTTTGGAGTGTTTTTACCCTAATAGGAGTAAGTATAAATACTTACTAACTAGGGTTTTAGAGGGACATTACATTTGACATAAAATTATACACTTTATGGTCATAAGAGACACCTCTTACAAGCTTCTACTCTTATCAATTTCAAGTGTGGAATTGTGGCGAGTTTGCTTAGGAATCCTTGTGAGTTTTATCAAGGTATTTCTAAGTTGCATCCAATTATATCTAGTGGAAATATCTAGTTTGTGATTGGTTGGGTTTCTTTTGTTTTTGTTTCACGCAATTGGGTTTTTTTTCAACATATGGTCACACCTTTTTTTTAATTTGAAAATTTGGGAAAATCAATTGTGTTGTTTATTAAATTGGGTCTTTGTTAATTATTAAAACCCCAATTTGATTGTTTGTTCCTTATTTACACTCTATTTGGAGAATTGTTCATCAATTTAGTACCCCTTTTTGTGGATTTATCTAGTGATTTATTAATTGGAAAGTGTATTTTGTGCTTTGGAATTTAGGCACATAAAACACACAAAACCAACGCCAATTACAACACCCTTTACTAAATTTAAAAAAAACACAACCCTACAGGTAAAACCCCTTTTCAAGCCATTACGTTCCCCACTTCCACAAAATTAAACCAAACCAAAACTTCAACAACCAAGGCAGCCAAATTTCAAATTCAAATTGAGTTCAATAAGTGCAAGATTTATAAATGGTAAGGAGCTTTTTCAAATTCAAATGCACAAATTAAGAAATCAATTTTGTGGTTTTAAAATTCAAATTGTTTCTTAACTCACACCTAATTATGAAAATTCAAATCAAAAATTTACAACTCCCATTTCTCATTTAAAAATCATTAAAATAATTCACATTTTTCCAATTGTTTCAAAAAGGGGTCAACACCATTCTCTTAGTCCATTCAAGGTCCTTAAATTCATGGCCAAAGATCAAAGGAAGCAAGAGTGTTAAAGTCCCCAAAGTGTACAACAACTAACAACAAGATTGCACTTCAAAACCAAGGAATAAAATGCAACTCCACTTCCAATTGGATCAATGTGAAATTCAACAACCCCAAATTTTGAATTCCAATTACAAAAATCCTCCCCTTAAACCCCAAGTTGTACCAAAAAAATGCGTGCCCAAAACCAAAGATTAAGCCCTGAAAACCAAAGTGAAAGAAATCAAAAAAGTAATCAAATAGTTCCCAAAAGGGAAATCCTTAATACTTGTAAATAATTTTTAATAGAATGTGTCAACCTTAGGTACCAAAAAAAATTTCTTTGATTAAAAAAATGATGTGCTAAAAGGGGATATTACAACCAAATAAAAGTGTCCAAAAAACTTACAACATAAATGATTCAAATAAATATATTACAAGTGAAAATAGTCTTCAACATGCTAGTTCTTCAATAGGATTTGTCGGCCCAGCTCATTGCCGGTTCAGGTCGGTCCATGGATAACCATAAGCTGAGTCTTAGTGAGTTTCTTCATCGCCCTGTAAAGCCTGATAAGTGTGCCTGTTATAATATACCATACATGAGTAATAGAAAAGAGGTTAGTAAACAAATAATTTCGGGGTCGATTTGCTCAAAATAGGTCCTCATTGCCATGATTTGAAATCCTTTGACTTTTGCCCTTATGATAGGTCTTGTCGGATTTTGATTCCTATCACCTAAGTAGTTTGTGATTTACACTAACCATGAATCCTTGAAGCACCTGAAGAGTCAACACAAACTGAATAGGAGACATGTAAGGGTATAGTTTATTGAAAACTTTCCATATGTCATCCAGTACAAACAAGGTAAGGAAAACATTTGTTGCGGATGCTCTCTCAAGAAGGTACTTACTAATCTCCACTCTTAATGCTAAATTGCTTGGTTTCGAACATATTAAAGAGTTGTACCCTTTTGACAAAGAATTTAGTGATGACTTTGCTTGTTGTGAAAAGGGAACTAGAGGAAAATTCTTTAGGTATGAAGGGTTTCTGTTTAGAGAAAACAAGCTTTATATTCTAAACTGTTCTCTTAGGGAGTTGTTAGTAAAAGAGTCTTATGGGACACTTTGGTGTGGCTAAGACCTTAGGGGTTTTACAAGAACATTTTTATTGGCCACGCATGAAATGGGATGTTGAGCGAATTTATGAGAGATGTATCACTTGCAGACAAGCTAAATCCCGAGTACCATGGCTTGTACCAACCCTTTACTATTCCTAGTAAGCCTTGGGTTGAAATTTCAATGGATTTTGTATTAGGCTTACCTAGGACTAGACTTAAGAGATTTTATTTTTGTTATTGTGGATAGATTCTCAAAAATGGCACATTTCATTTCATCTGACAAAATAAATAATGCTACACATGTTGCGGAATTGTTCTTTAAAGAAATTGTTCGATTGCATGGTATGCTTAGAACAATTATATCTGATAGGGATGCTAAGTTCTTGAGTTACTTTTGGAAAACTTGTGGTGTAAGTTAGGAACTAAATTTTTATTTTCTATGACTTGTCATCTATAGATTGATGGGCAAACTGAAGTAGTTAATAGAACTTTATCTACTTTTACTAAGAGCTATCATTCAAAAGAGCATTAAAACAAGGGAAGATTGTTTGCCACATGTTGAATTTGCTTATAATCGTGCTACATTCTGCCACTAAATTTTCACCTTTTGAGATTGTATATGGATTAATCCTTTAACTCCATTGGACTTAACTCCTTTACTTGTATCTGAACATATTAATTTAGATGGCAAAAAGAAAGTTGAATTTGTTAAGTAGATTCACGAGAAGGCCAACTCAACATTAAGTGGAGAATGGAACAATATGCAAAACAAGCCAACAAAAGGCATCGATAAATATCTTGGAACCAGAGATTGGGTTGGTTGCACTGCGTAAAGAGCGATTCCCAGCACAAAGGCGATCTAAGTTACTTCCTAGGGGCGATGGTCCTTTTTAAGTCCTTGAATAATAAATAACAATGCTTACAAACTTGATTTACTAGGTAAGTATCCTATTAGTGCTACTTTTAATATTATTGATTTGATTCCTTTTGATGTAGACGATGATTTGAGGACAAATCCTTTTCAAGAGGAGGGGGAATGATGACAATCGAGCTAGGAAATGGATAGCGGATCCTCTTGAGAGCTAAACGACTTAAGGACACACTCAATGGGCTAATAAAAGAAATTCAAGATGAGGAAAAATGCTTGTGTTAATCCAAGAATGAACAAGAATTAATTCAAGTAATTGGAATCCAAGACGTCCTGGAATGAAGACGATTTGAAGACGTTTGTTGAAGAATCAAAGTTGTTGGCATGGAAGAAGGAAAGCTGTCGGTGTGGAGGGAAAAGGCTGCTGGCCTAAATGGCCGGCATGAAATGACTTGTAGGCTAGCAAAGTAAGCCACCGGCTAAGTGGCGGCTTACTTCATACGCCGGTTTAAGGCGCGTATAAGTCGTTGGCTTTGAGTGTTTGATTAAGAGAAAAGTAGGCCGGTTCAAGTAGGGTTTTATACCTTTTTGTTGTGTTTTGTGTGGAGAGTATACATAGTCTCTAGAACTCCATTGTAAAAAAAAAATAAAAATTGGCTATTTGAAATTACAAAACTTTTTCTTCTGTTCTTGAAGAATTAGAACTTATGTATTGTTCCTTGGCGTTCATAACATTACTTATCAATTGGTATTCCATCCCGACTATGGCGTAAACATCATACCAAGGTTCTTGCTTCTCTTTAAGAAATGGGTCGCGGTTTTTCCTTTGTTTGTGATCGATCGTTGGCTGTTCAATTTTAAATTGATCTGGGTTTCGACATAGGTTGATGGAGTTCGTATTAGCATCATTGCCTCGCATCATATACTAAAGAAAAGGGGTGGCCTGAGTGGGGCTTTGTTTAGATATCTTGTATGCCTATAGTGCTAGTGGCAGTTTGTCATGCCATTCTTTGTGATTTTCATGCACCATATGACTATTTTAAAAAAGTCTTATTCGTTACTTCTGCTTGGCCATTTTCTTTTGGGTAGTAATGTGTGGACTTCATGTGATCGATACCGTAGGAGGCCAATAGTTGTCGTATGTGTGAGTTGATAAAGGGTATACATTGTCTAAAAGAATGCGCTTTAGGATTCTAAACGGTAGATGACATGTTCTTTCATGAAGCTTACTACTGCCTGTCTTGTAACTTTCTTTAATGGAATTGCTTCCACTCACTTGGTGAGCATTTGGTACCTACTAAGATCTAAAGACATCGCTTAGATGGTGGATGTGTTGGGTTGATCAAGTCGAATGCCCATGTATGGAAAAAGCCACGGAGTTAGTCAAGCTATGCAGTGTAATGATGGGAGCATAGATGGCATTCCTGTGTTGCTGGCATGCACTACATCTTTTGGCAAAGTTGAATGCATCATTTTCCATTGTAGGCAGTAATACCCAAGCTCAATAGGTGGTAGTACAACTTCCTTCCTCCTTGATGTTCTCCACCATCTTCGAAGTGGGCTTTAGCTAGTATAGTCTCCATTTCGGGTGTGTGTGACACACTTAAGGGGTTGTCCTATGAGTGATACCCTGTATAGCTGATCTTCATGCATGATATACCTCATTACCTTGCATTTTACTAGTGGGCATTGTGCCATTCGTAAGTAAGGTGCCATTCGACAAATAGTCTATGTAAGGGCATATGTATCGCTGGCACTTGCCAGGAAGTGGCATTCTCTGATTAGGAACTTGAGCATTTAGGTAACACATTGCATTGAGATGCATCTTTAGCTATAGCTGGCCAGTAAACCTTGCGCGTTGTATGCAGCAATACAGGGATGAGTCTTCTCTTTACACTAGATTTTGTGATACTTGTCCAACATCAAGCACACTTGCTTTGCACTAAAACATCGCGTTAGGATGCCCTTTGGACCTTGAAGTACATAATGCCATTAATGAGGATAATTGTTTTTAAGGTTGCTAGAGAAGCTGCAACTAGGATGCGCTAGCTGACTCTTGATGGAGTGTGCCAGTCATCTAACATTTCTTCTTCTTTATCTAACAATTGCAGAGTTGTGTATGGAATTGATTTTTTAATAACCTAAATACTTAAAACATCTTCTTTGGCTCGAATAGGAACTTGGATGCTAACATTGTAAGTGCGTCTGCATAATGGTTAGCTGATCCATTTAGTATGTTTATATCTCATGAATTAAATTTGCTAACCAAGATTGCATTGTAGCCCTGTAAGGCACTAAGTATCGGTTCTTTGAGAGAAATCACCATTGGCTTATTGATAATTAGGTTTGAATCTCCACGAATGAACAAGAGAGATGCCCTAACACTTTGTACTGAAATGAGTTCGAGTAGTTAGAGCCTCATACTTAGCCTCATTATTGGTGCATTGGAAATCTAACTTAAGTGCTAGTGGTATCTCTTGGTCTTCAGGGGTTATCAATACTATCCTAGCTCCTTTCTCGGTATAGCAAATGAGTGGTCAAACTGCAATTGCCATTCCTCACTAATTCTATCTTCATGAAGGGTCTCATGTGCATAGGAAAATGAGCAGGAGGTTGCTAGAGCTTGAGACTTAATATCCTTATGTGGTATAACATAATGTCAAACTTCAATAGGAGAAGTAAACATTTTGTGATTCATACAAAATAGGGCTAGTCGTGATAGCAAGTACTTTATCGGGTCGGAATGAGTGACAAGATTGACTTTGTGCGCCAAGAAGTAATGATGCAATTTATGTGGTGTAATATAAGTGCAAGACAATGCTTCTCACAGCTGATAATTAATTTCATTCCTTGAGGGAGTCGACTTAGGTAATACACAGGTCGCTCCCTTCCCTTGAGTTCTTATGCAAGTAAAGCTCTAATGGACTTGTCAGTGGATGTTAAGTAGAGAATCATGGTAAACCTTGACAAGCATTGTCATCGTCTATGGAGATGTGAGTATATCCTTTACCTTTTGATTGGCTTCCTCTTGTAATTGCCCCCACTCGAATAGTGCTCCTTTCTTCATGAGCTATTATAGGGGGTAAGAGATTTGGCTAGTGCTGGGATAAAGCACCTGATATAAGAGACTTTCCATATGAACGTTTTTAATTCCTTTGGGTTAGTGAGGAAGGCATAGATCATATAGCCTGCACCTTTGTTGGATTAACATCGATCCCTTTTCTGTGAACTACAAATCTAAGGAATTACTAAATGTTACACCAAAGATGCACTTTAAAGGGTTCATGTGCAACTTATATAACCGACACCGCTCAAAAACCTTCTGCGAGTGTATCAGTGATCTAGTGCCGCCTTGACTTGATAAAATGTCATCCACATAGTCTTCCATGAAGTCATGCGTCATATCATGGAAAATGGCAGTCATTGCTCTTTGGTAAGTAGCTCATACAGTCTTAAGCCTAAAGGGCATGACTGTCTAGTAGAAATTCCCGATTGGCGTCTTGAATGTAATACACTTAGTGTCTCCAATGGCCATTTTGATTTGATTGTAGCTGCTAAAACCATCCACAAATGAGAACAACTCATGTCCAGCTGTGGCATCTACAAACATATCAATATTTGGCAATGGGAAGTCTCTTTTAGGCAAGCCTTATTGAGATCACGAAAATTTATACAAACTCGTATTTGGACATTTTTTTTCCTCACTGACACGATATTGGCTAACCATGATAGGTGCTCAATTGTCTTAATGAAGCTAGCTTTGAGCAACTTCTTAATCTCTTCTTTGATTTAGACCTCATCTTTTGGGTAAAAATGTGTTGTCCTTGTTTTACTGGCTTAACTTTGGCTGTGATGTTCAATTTAAGTACCACTAAAGTGGGTCGAGTCCAGCATTTCATTGTAAGTCCATGCAAATACATCTTTATACTTTCGTAGCAACTTCACTAGGTAGACCTTAAGCTCTTGCAAGAGATTCTTACTAATGTAGATAGGTCTCGAAGACTCCCTTGGTTTCGTTAGATCTAACTCTTCAATTTCATCAACTTGTGGCTTGAGTTGATCCTGCATCTTTAGGGGCACGGGTTGGGTTTCTTGTATTGGTATAGGATCTGAAGAAGATAAACAAGCTTCTTTAGGTCCATCTCCTTCAAATCCCGTGGACTATCATAAATAATACACCTCTGCCATCTTTTTCTGATGAAACTTTCTATCACTTCATTTCTCCTTTGCTTCTTTTGACCCCTACGAGAGCCTTACATTCTCTTCTTTCTCATAGGCTTCTCTTGAGTCTCATCCCAAGTAGGTAATGGTGTACTAAAGGGTGTTGCGATAGTACTTTCTCCCTCTTCGGCATATTCATCAAAGAATGCAGCCTTGGTAAAGTATGCCTCCTTAGGCTTGAATGGATTGTTCGTAGTGGGAATGAATATGTCCTTTCCCTTCCAATGGCCTTTCATGCACTGATGCCATGTTGAGGGTATGAGATTGTGATCATGCAGCCACTTTGTTCCAACTAGTAGATGGTAGGATATGGGTGCATCGATCATGTGGAACCGTATGGAGCTCTATATAGGGCCCACTTTAAAGCTCACATTACATACCCTATGTGCTTGTAAATATGTCAGTGAAACTGTTGATGGCAATAGGTTGTCTCACTAGGTGCTGGTTGTCTATTCCTGTAGCCTTTGGTGTAGACAAAGACATTATGGTTATAGAAGAGCCATTGTCTATGAATGTCTTCTTAATGGGATGCCATTTAACATGCTTTCCATATAAAGGGGATGGTTATGATTGGGGTTCTTAGCGCAATGTCTGCATTAGTAAAGAGAATTGCATTCTCATGTGCCTTTGCCATTCTTCATACAGGCTGCGCTAGAATGCACTCCCCGTATTGTCTCTCTATGATTTGTGTAACGACAGTTGTTGCTATAAGATGTGCAACCCTGTTAACCCTAGTAAGTTAAAAAAATTTCTAAAGTTAGTCGTCTTCATTAAAGCGGCTACTTCAGGTGTACACGTGCCTCATTATTCTCAGTCATAACTTCTTGTACCTTACGTACCATGGCTTGTGACATATCTCCTTCTTTAGGACTAGAATTGTGACTCATGGCATTTGCAGTCACTCATTGATTATTGTGTGTAGGAAGTGATTATTATGGATATCATTATTTTCTATGATGAGTTCCCCATTATAGACCCTATCATTGAAATCCTTCTTCAAAGTCCAACCTCTTTCATAGGGTAACCTACGAATCTATGATACTTGCAAAACTTTAGATCATTCTTCTCATTTTATGTTGGTAAATAATCTACTCTTAGGAGCTTGATATTCCCATCTCGTAAATATTGGTAAAACAAAGCTATATTCCTTTCCCATTGGGCATAGGAAAGGGGGAACTGATGTAGATCATTAAGATGTATCACTCTTGGCTTTTTATTGTCTCTAGAGGTCTCAACTTGGGTCGAGCTAGCAGATGTTGCTCGTTTCCCAAACTTCGATTTTCTCCTCATTTTCATGCAACCGAGTTGTTAGTTCTCCTTGCAGTTCTCGACCAGTGGAGAAAAGGAACTTAGATCGAGATTTTCTAAATGGATTGTGTACTCAATGAACATCCTTTGGATGCAAATCTTCACTAACTCCCCCTCATTACATACATCTTGAATGTCTATGTGCGTTCCTTGAAGCCTTCTATATAATCCATCAAGTCTTCTTTAGTGATGTGCCTAAAAATCGACTAAGTACAATCAAATAAACAATGATGAATTTCAATCAACAACCACTTCACACAAGAAGAATAAACCCTAATTCCTTACGAAATCCAGATGTTAAAACCGAGCAAAATGTGATACCAAATGGAGATATGCTTAAATGATTCAAGCATATAACATAATCCAATGAATTAACTCCACAAGAGGCGTGAATACACTAACAATCAACAACACTTGACTTGATTAACACCTTCACAAATTAGTCTTAATTTACAAAGATGGAAATCAAAAGGATATATGGGACAATCAATTGCAAGATTTCAATGATGAATAATAGGAAATAAACTAAGATTCCAATTCAAATTGAAAAAAGTTTCAAATATGAAAATAGAACCCTAAATTCACGTGAACCAAAGGAAACAACAAATAGCACCTAGATATGACTCACTAAGTACAATTTGTAGTAATAAGAAATGATTGATATTACTTACAACCGATTTCAAGTTGATTCTCACTACAATTTCAAGGATGAAATTGATAAGAGATGGATTGCATGCAGGGATGATCCTCACGGCAACAAAAGGGTATTTTCTCAAATGTTCAAAAAGCTCCCTACTTAAGTAAGTATTTATACTTGCTCCCTTTACGGTTAAAAAGTTCATCAAATTACAATTATGCTACTTTTAGGGTGGTCGGTTCTAAAAGACAATTAAAAGCAAATAGAAGTATCCTAAAAAGATTTACAACATAAATAGTCTAAGTAAATAAAAAATATATATAAAAATTAGTTTTCAAGATGTCGGTTTTCAAGGTACTTTCGAAATGAGTCTTGATGAGGTTCCCGACTCACTAAAAAATGTAGGTGATTTGGCACCCTGTAGGACTGACAAATGAACCTGTTGGATTGCATAACAAGTATATGATAAGAATGAAGAAATTAAGTTAGCTTCCTCACGATTAGGTTTCTCATGAAGGATTCTCAACACCAAGTTGTATAGACCCTTAGCTTGGGCTCTAGTGATAGGTTTAGTGGGAATCTGATTCCTATCATCTCCTCGGGCCTCTAGAAGATTTGCCCTCAAATCTGATAAGTCTTATGCATGTGGTCTGGCAAATATGGTGATAGATCTGCAACATTAAAGGTTGCTGATACACCATACTCTCCTGGTAACTCTATCCAGTAGGCATTGTTGTGATGTGCTTTAGAACTCTAAACGGTCTATCTGATCTAGGAGACAACTTCTATGACTTTTTATGTGGAAACCTGTCCCTACTAAGATTAATCTAGACTAAGTCACCTAGATTATAAATGCGATTTTTTCTGTGTTTGTTTCTATAATTCTTTGTTGTTCCTAGGTCTTTTGAAAGGCATTTAGTTTTTTGTCATGATTTGCTTGAATCTTCAATGGCTCATTAACTCCACTAAGACTCTTTCCTTTGTTATGGTCCACTTTAAAATCCAAGGGGAATAGAAAGGTTATGCTTACCAAAACTTCAAGGGGAGACTTACTGGTTGATCTATGAGTAGCCCTATTGTAAGCGAACTCACCAAATATGAAACCAAAGTCCCAATCAGTTAAGGTTCTTGCCCAACCTTTGCTCTGAGTAAGTTCCTTAGTTTGCGGTTGCAACTTTGTCTGGCCGTCTGTCATGTGGATGGCAAGAGGTACTATACTAAGCTTAGTACCCAATCTTCTCATAATGTCTTCCAAAAGAAAACTAAAGAAACCCTAATGTCTCTATTTGACACAGCTGTGTGGAATTTCTAAAATAATTTGACAATTTGCTTAACAAAACGTTAGCAATAAAAAGGGCATCTTTCTGTTTTGTGATTAGGGCACAAAATGAGGACATTTTGCTGAACCTGTCAACACCACATGATTAATCCTTTCCTCTTTGTATTCTTAGGCCAACCCCAACACAAAATCCATCAAATTAGTCCAGGGTTTGTTAAGTATGGTTTAAAAGGGATGTACTCCCCTGTATGCCTTTTTCCCTTTATATCTCTTGAAACGTCCACACCTTCTAAAAACCCTATGCACATCCTTTTCTTACCCCTCCAATAGATATTCTTCCCCAATACGGCTAGGGTTCTCTTTTACCAAAATGCCCAGACAATCCTTCTGATGTGTTTCCCTCACCAATAGCTCCTCACAGATCCAAAAGGTATACATAAACTTTCTAGTTTTATATAGAAACCCTAAACATGTATAACTTCATATATCTTACCTCCAAAACACTTCATAGGGCTTCGAATCCTTTTCAGTACTCTGTTCCTTTAACAATTAAAAACCCAGCACTTGCTAAAGAGAAGTATAAGTATATCGTCGTGACAAAAGCGTCAGGCAACAATATTCTGATTCCCTTCTTGTACTTTTATTAATATGTGAACCCCTAAAAAACTCACCCATTAGCTGGCGCTTAGACAAGTTTTTGTGGTCCCCTGAATGTTTTAATGATCATGATCTGTATAATATAATAAATTCTCTCAGGAGAAAATATGCTACCAGTATGAGAGCCTTCACTAAGGAATAAAATTCCTTATCAAAAATAGAAAGTTCAAAGTTGCACCATCAACGTTTCTTTAAAAATTTGCTATGAGGTTTCTTTTCCCTGCATTAATGAAACACCAATTCCTTCCTAGAAGATCACATTCTAGCTCAAAAACTTTGTCAAAAATAGGTTAACCCAATAAGGGGAGCAACAGTGAGTTTTTCTTTTACTTGTTCAAAACTCCTTAGGCCTTTTGATCCAGATGAAAGGTACATTCTTCTTAGTTAGTTTCTGTGAGAGGATTGACAATGCTATAGAGTTTATGGAACAAGTGCTTATAAAAGGATTGCCAGTTATGAAACTTCTTACCTCAGTGACTGAGGTGGGTTTTTGGGGCCATTCCTGATTGCCCTCACTTTTCCTACCACCCTAAACTTTAGCAGATACACAAACCTTAAAATTTTACCTCAGTTTGATAAAGGAACACTTCTAGAGATTGCAAACAACTGCTGTGCCTTCACATTGAGAATACTGCCTGAGATGCTCCACATGAAATTGTTTAGGTTTTGCTGTTTTAGAATATCATCAAAATAAAAACAACAGATTTTCTGAAATTTTTTCAATACATGATTCATCAGTCTCATAAACATACTAGGAGCATTATTTTAAACCAAGGGGCATAACCAACCACTATTAGTCCATGGCGTGTTTTAAAAGCCGATTTTCCATTTGTCTCCCTCTCTCATCCGAATTTGGTAATAACCCGCTTTTGATCTTCTTTGGGAAACCTGTGAAACATGCAACTTAATCCAACATTCATCAAGTCTAAGGATATGATACTTATTTTTGATGGGATTTTGTTGATCCCTTTTTATGTTACACATTCTCCAAGTACCACCTTCTTAGGAACAAGAAGGCAGGAATACACATGAATTGAGACTTCCTGGACAAATCTCCGCAACCAACTCATCCACCGGGTTTGTTATTCTGCCCCCTCGAGATTCATGCGATATAGCGGGTTGATTCGGTATTAATGAACCGGGCATTAGATCATGCATGCCTATCCCTCTCAAAGGTGTAAACCTGCTGGAAAATTTCATTGGAAAAATATCAGTATATTTTAATTTTAATACCTGAGAAATGTGAAGGTAGAGACTGAGGTTCCTGTTCCCTAGTGCACATCTCAAACTGAAGCAAGTTATTGGATGTTTCTTCTGTAACATTCTCTCCAACTCCCCTATCCCATCAACAATACCTTTTTTCCCTAGATTATAAACTGTACTGAAAACCCTTTTTACCTCAGATGTCCTATGATTGTTGTTGAACGATTTGAACCTCTAAAGGTGATATTGGTTTTAAATAATGTTTTTGCCCCCTTTAGAAGCATAAGTATTCTTGAAGCCATCATTTAAGACCCTCTATCATATAACCAGGTTATAACATATATGGGATGCACACTAGCAAATATCCCAAAATCTTTCACAATATTTTCCTTATAGATGGTCCCTAGCCCCTTCAATGCAAACCTGAATCACTAACCAATGCAATTTATTCTTTTTAAAGAGGGATTTAAGTTTTTTCGATACTTTAATGATGCGGCTAATCATTGGTACAACTACCACCATTCAACTATAAAGACACATAAATTTCCTATACACAAGTTTGGAACAATTTCCCTTTTTCTTATCCTTAGTAGCTGTATCAATTGTTAGGCAACCATTGCAAAGAAAACATTTCACTAGAATTATTTGTTTTAAACAACTCCCCAATAATAATCCTTACAACCTCAACAACTCAATTTAACAAACTCCCAAATAATACCACAAACACTTTCAGTAGATAAATTTAAATCATTAAAGTGTTTAAAGATAATTTTAATTACTTTCAACTAATATGTTTGAATTTAATTCTAACTACGCAACTTCCTTTTTTTACTGGTTTTCAACTACAATAACCACAATGTGCGACTCAACACATACAAGAACACATTAAATCCACTGCCATACTACTCCTCTTTTGCTCACGGTGCTACTCCAATTACGCCTCCAACACAATTGTCTATAATGTACACACCAAAACCCACCCCAAACGCATACAACCTTCACTAAATTTTCCCAAACACAATCTACACACATACCCCTTCAAGCCCACGGTGCAAATGACCCTTCTATTAACACAAAACAAACATAACTTAACAACTCAATATTCTCCTTTTTACACCGCAATTCTCACCTCAAAACACAATACATACCCTACAGAAACACACTTCCAAAATATACAAATCTTTCACCACTAAAAAACACCATGCAAATCGAAAACTCTACACAAAAGCAGCAACAATTTAAATTTAAAAGTAAAATTACTTCACTAATTGCAACCCTTCCACAATTGGTAAGAAGAAATTTTCAAATTCAAATGACCATACATTAATTTCTTCAACTTAATGTTTGTTTTGAAATAAAATAATTTCCAAATCTCTACACAATTCAAATCTGGAAATTTTTTCAATTGCACTCTCTATTTCCAAAAAAAACAAGCAAGTATCACACTTCTTCTTTCTTCACAATTGTTTTCCCAATTCTGATTTGGTTCAAGAAATGCACTATTCCTTCCTTCCCTTCAAGTGAATTCAACAACAAAGGAGCTACAACAAGACCTCAAATTCTACTTCAACATACAACAATTACAACTCCTCAGCAACATATTCACGCAATTAATCCTCAACACATAAAAATTTAGATCAAGTGAAGAACCCTAATTGTTAAGGGAGGATCACAAAAATTCCCTTCTCTTAACCTATGCTCTGATACCAAATATGATGTGTCTAAAAATCGACTAAGCATAATCAAATAAAAATGATGAATTCATTCAACAACCACTTCACACAAGAAGGATAAACCCTTAATTCCTTATGAAATCTGGATGTTAAAAACGAGCAAAATGTGATACCAAATGGAGATATGCTTAAATGATTCAAGCATATAACATAAGCCAATGAATTAACTCCATAAGAGGTGTGAATACACTAACAATCAACAACATTTGGGCTTGTTCAACTCCTTCACAAATTAGTCTTTGTGAATACACTAACAATCAAAAACACTTGGCTTGATCAACCCCTTTTACAAATTAGTCTTAATTTACAAAGATGGAAATTAAAAGGATATATGGGACAATCAATTGCAAGATTTCAATGATGAATATAGGAAATGAACTAAGATTCCAATTCAAATTGAAAAAAGTTTTAAAATGAAAATAGAACCCTAAATTCATGTGAACAAAGGAAACAACAAATAACACCTAGTATGACTCATAAGTACAATTTATGCAATAAGAAATGATTGATATTACTTACAATCGATTCAAGTCGATTTCTCACCACAGTTTCAAGGATGAAATTGATAAGAGATGGATTGCATGCAAGGATGATCCTCAGGGCAACAAAAGGTTTTTCTCAAATGTCAAAAGCTCCCACTAAGCAAGTTTATACTTGTCCCTTTAGGGTTAAAAAGTTCATCAATTACAACCATGCCACTTTTAGGGTGGCCAGTCCTAAAGAAAATTACAAAGCAAATGGAAGTGTCCCCAAAGATTTGCAACATAAATAGTCCAAGTATATAACATATATATATAAAAATTAGTCTTCAAGATGCCGGTCTTCAAGGTACTTTCGAAATGAGTCTGATGAGGTTCCCGATCACTAAAAAATGTAGGTGATTTGGTCCCCTATAGGACTGACAATTGAACTTGTTGGAATGCATAACAAGTATATGATAAAATGAAGAAATTAAGTTAGTTTCCCTCAGGATTAGGTTTCTCATGAAGGGTTCTCAACACAAGTTACATAGACCCTTGCTGGGGGCCTTAGTGATAGGTCTTGTGGGAATCTGGTTCCTATCACTTTGGGTACTGCCGTGTTCTTCCCATGTCCGTGATCATGACCATTCTTAAGTAGAGAGAAGTTTTCTAGGAATAGCTTATACATAGACCCCATGAATCAAATGACGCTATAGGGACTTTGGGACATACCGGGTATATGCCTTTTGGTCAGTGATTTGAAAACTTCTTTGAGTTTTCAGGTCATCATCCAGTTGTATACTTCTAGGTCTCATAAACTTAAGTAAATGTTCTTTTGGTACTCCTTTTCTTGCCATTAAACTGATGAACTTAGGGACTAACATAGTTCTTAGGATGCGGCTTTTCAGCAATGTGCCGATTGTAAGGGAATCTTAACTTGGTACTCCACATTTGTTTTCCCTTGTATTTCTTCTAGGTATATGCCCAAGTTTTCCTTCATTACACTGGAAGCCCTTAGGGCAAATACCATGGAAGCAGGTGTGGGAGTAGGTGACGATTAAATCCATCGATGCTTTGGGAGGTAGGACATTTGGGTTGTGTGGTTTGTTCCTGAAGAATGTTCTTCTCATCCATAGGAGGGTTAATGGGATGAATGCATGTGATGGAGTTGCATGGGCAGCCTTTGTTGCGTAGCAATGTTGGTGTTTGGTGGAGCCATACCTTGTTGCGTAGCAACAAGTAGCAGCTAACCCTTTATGACGAGTAGAGCAAGATGGTCATAAGTTAATTCAAAGCCTTGTGTTTTTCCTACATAGTCTATTCATTTGTGCGGATCTAGGGGAGCTCAAACTGTGAATTGCCTTGATCAATATTCTACGGTATTTTGAGGCTAGTTCTGCTCCATTAATTTAGTGTTAAGATCTTGTTTTTGATAGATTTTTGTTAGATGGTCCTTTCTTCCCTGGGGGTGCTATTACTCTTATGTCACTTAACTCTGTCCCCAATTGACTCACCAAAATGTAGATGGGGGGTCTCGGTAGGAGTGGTCATGTGTGTATCATGCGGGTCCCCGCACTGCACGTGAATTCAGAGAAAGCGATTTAGAGATGACAATGATGGGATGATTAGGAAGCAATGGCAGAGAGGAGGAACAAGCAATCTAAAGCGTCTAGAATGCACAAGTGATGATAAAGGAGCTAAGGGGACTCGAGCGTCAATCTTGTAGATCTTGAACAATGGAGATTGTTCTTTGCTTGATCTCTTGTTTGATCTTTGAGAGCAGGGAGCTCTTGGGGAACACTATTTCTTTGATCTCTAAAATTGGGAAAAAGGTCCCTTAATGAGGAGGAATGACTAGTATTTATAGACTTTTGGGCTTGATGACATCCATTAGATTACTTTAGTGATCAATGGGCGAGATAGAGCTTGCTCAATTAAGGTTATCCTAATGAGCTTTCCATAGGTTCAAGTAAATTTAGCTTTCCTCTTTAAGTACATGGCTTGTTTGAGAAAGGATGGATGCGGATGGATCGGTCCAGCAATCCTTATTCTGGGGCCCACCAAGCTTCCTTAAGTCACCCCAAAATAATTGGATTGGATTTATTAGGCCTTGTCACTTAGTCTAATGAGTCAAGCAAAAAAATAAATGGGCTTGGCCCAATATATTTACATAATATTTTTAGCCTTACAAAAATTATGACAATTTTTTCTTTCAAATATTAGGCCATTATAAAAATTAATCAATGTAAATAATATCTATAATATGCAATCTTACTAGATCATCATTGTCTTAAATCTCAAAAGACAAGTGTAATTTTATTTGTGCACTTTTTAATGCCTTTGGCAAATGTTAATTATAAAAGAAAAAATACGAATTGTAATGGAGACACTTTCCATGAAAAACAAGAAAAATTTTTTAAATATTTAAGGTGTGTTTATTTAAAGGAAAAAACTTTTTTCTGAACTTGTATAATTTTTTAATATTTATTACACTAGAATTTTTTATTATTATTAATATTTCATGATTTTTTAAGAGATTGTATATATTAATAGTTTCTAATCGTAATTGATGATGATTGCAACTATAGCGATTAGCTATTAAATAAATGGTTACAACCATGAAAATATTATCCCTTTAGTGGATTATGAAAACCAACTCCATAGGTTGGGGTTGGGGACTGTTGTTCATTCTTTAGGGCATGCTTGTTTCGTCATCATCATCATTATCATTTCTTTCTTCTTCTTTTGAGTTTTCAATATATTAACTTACTTATTTTATCATTATCATTTTAATAAATGAAAAATTGTCAAATAAAGGTTCAAATGTTTATTTATATAAGTTAAAGGATGAATGTACACTTTCAAAGTCAAGAAATTGAAAGCAAAAAAGGATAATGCTAAGGGATTTGAAGTGCTGCATTCTTCAGTTTTTATAGTGATCTAATGTACTAAAAAACTCGAAGATTCAAGTGCATTAAGGGCTACTTGGATTGTCACTTTTGTCCATATATTTATCCGTTAAATTATCTATTTAGAATTTTCTATTTGAATAGGAAATTCTTTATCTCGATCCAATATATTTCAATTTGAAGTATGACTATATTGAAAAGGGGAAACACTCTTTAAATATTATTTTTTTTTAAAATTTTTCAAAATATAGTACTTGAAAAAATTATTTCAAAAATAGGTTTCAAAGACATGATGCATTTTTATGACTTCTTCTTTTTTTTTTCCCTAAAAAATTTGCAAAACTAAAGGCATGAACATTCATCTGTGCCTTTAGGTATATTGCTGTCTACGCTTTTGGGTGTAATTTTTTTTTTTTTTATACTTTGGCACATGAAAATATAACAATTTCCCCCTTATAAAAATACCGTTTGGTTCTAGCTATAAATATTTAAATCAGTCCTTTTTTTTTATATTATATGCTTCTTTAACTCCATTGAGCAAAAACTTATGACATTTCAAAGTTGAAAAAAATTAAAAACTGATATGATTTTTTTTTTTAACTTTAAAGAGTCATAACTTTTTACTCTTTTAGAGTTATAGGGGCCCATAATATATTAAAAGAATTGATTTGGTGTATTATAACTAAGATTAAAAATTTTTGCCGTTGGTATTTTTATAAGGTTTAAAAATTATTATGTTTTCATGTGTCGAAGTATAAAAAAAAAAAAAGAAAAAGGGTTTAAACTAAAGGCACGGATAGGCCCGCATCTTTAAACAATGTACTGAAGGGGCAGATTTCAGTTTTATGGGTACAATATTTGCAAATAATTTTTTAAAAATTATAATTTTTAAAGAGTGTTTCCCTATATTAATACAATTTCTTTTCTCTATTTAATATTAACTAAAATAAAGATAGTATTAAGAATTAAATAGGCCTAATGATTATGAAAAAAAATAGTCCCTAAGTAAGAAAATTTGGAAAATATTTATTTTAAAAGCACTTAGAGGAAGAGTTGGCTCATTAGAAAGATAAAAACTTTTCCTAGTTCTTTTAGTTCATAGGAAGATAAAAATCCCATTCTTAGGGGAAAGAGTTATGGTCATTTTGTTGAAAATTTAAATATTAAAGATAAAGAAAAAAAAAATTAAATTTAATTGAGTTTTGTATGTTATGTTTAACCCTTCTAAGGTTATTGGATTAGTCTCTTTAATAGTGATTATGGTAGGATACGCATGTACCGTTAACTCACAACCCAATTTTGTAAACTTTTGAGTTTGATATACTAAGCATTGATTCAAGATGGGCAACCTCTAAAGAAGATTAACGGTAAAGGGAGGGGGTTTTTAAAAAATTGAACTTCTTTTTCATGAATATTCCTTACATTTTCTCTACTAAGAATCACTTGCTAATTTTCCATTTAACTAACTAATTGTCTAGCTAATCTTCAATTACATGATTTAATTAAAGCCACAACATATTTATCCCCTTTGAAAATAATCTTATATTAAGGTTCAAAGGAAAAGGGGGTAAAAAAAAAAAAAAGAACATAAGAAATTCTATTTAACAAAATAAAAGTCCACGAATTTTCTTAATCTTGGCCTGATTGAAGAATAGATAATGCCCTTCTTCACCTTGTCCATATTCGTGCCACCAGCATTAAACTAGAAGAAGGAGTTGGCGGCCTTTGGAAGACGTGAAAAGTTAATCTTTGGGAGATTGTCGACCAGAGTTTTGATCATCGTCCGAAAAATGTTTTTCTCGAAACAAACACCCCCCAATTAAAAAAATAAGAAAGGAACTCACTCACCAGTGTTCGTTGTTTGCCTCAATATAAATAGCTGATAACTTGAAAGCCTAATGTTAAGCAAAAGCAGTCACAGGGCAACTCTCCTTTGGCATGCTGTTGGATTGGATAAAAAGCTGCTTTTTTTTTTTTTTGGTACGCCCTAGATATCCTTTACATGCCAAAGCGAGAGATGCCCTACTACTGATTAGCTTATTATACTCAAAACACAAGATAATCTATTCCTTTCACTTTGCTTGCATGCAACATCTTCACATGTATACTACCTGACCTAGATTCAAGGTTGTTGTCTCATACTTTGGTATCTGTGGAGACTTCGGGGTTCTGCATTATTGACGAAGAGGTCTTTTATAGGCACTTGAAGTCTCAAGGTGGCAGAGGAATAGACCATGGAAGAAATGGCATATGCCATGGGATATTCCACAAGAAATGCTTGAAAGCTAGATTGTTATCTTTTTTACACGGTGGAATTTATACCCCCTTATCGCTGTGCATATTTCTGGGCTTTGCGAGATTCTTTCATTTGTATTGGCTTGTCCGCGCTTTTGGAAGTGAGAAGTGGAGAAAAAGCAGTGGGAGGAGAAGATGCTTTAATTTATCAATTGAATACTATGGATGAACCCTATGTATATGCTTTGCCCAAAATCCGAAAAGGCAATTAGAAAATGATCATAAAGGAAACATTATCCTACGTTTTGCTCCTATGTTGGCTCCAATTAATATCAACAATTATCGGAAGGAGGATAAATTTCATAAGATACTTCGTTAAAATTTATTAGGAGTATTTCATGGCGTGTAATTGATGGTGGATTATAATTGAATATGTTGGGTTTCGATGACATAAGCAGAATATGGAAGATACAGAAGTTGCTTGAAAGCCAATTTATTGACCCCTAGTGTCATCAACTATTCAATACAAGTGTATTCTTCAAGGTAGACAATACGTGTGGAAGTGAGGATATTATCATAAGAAACATTAAATCTGAGACATCTCGGGTCAAAACTAAGGTGTGGGGAAAGTCCTTTTTTTTTTGGGGCAAATTTGAGGATATGGTATATTGTGATGGGGGTAGACGGATTAGATTTACTCCATCTATCATTTTAAAAGCGATGGTAGTTCGATGGGGATACCTAATACATTTGAAACTAAAATTAATTAGCTTTAAAAAGATATTGAATAGTGGTCATGAGCTTCTGTTTTCCTAATTTTAATAGTATTTTAACAAAATTATACTTTCAATCCATTAATTTTGTAAGGATTTCTTCCCTTTTAACTTTGCAAGTGCACAATTGACGCCCTTATCTTTTAAAATGTTATATTATTAGATCCACTTTTACCATTTTGTCCTTTAAATATAAATAAGAAAATGAATTTCAAAATAAAACAAGAATTAGAAGAATAATAAAAAAGGACCAAAACCCAAGGAAAAACCTCGGTGTCTTCTAAAGGGATGTTGACAATTACTTGTGGAGGTTGGCATTTTTGTTTGCCCCGAGTGGTGGGTCTGTCCTATTGCCAGTGGTGACAGATGATGAAAGTCTTACCTATCTTAGAATATTTAAAAACCACTAAAAATGGATCGTGCAAAAACCCGTGTTTGCTTGATGTTTTTTAGCCTACTAGAGATGATATAAGTCGTTGGCAACCATTAAACATTTGGAAAAATAAAAAAAAAAATTCTAGACACATATTTAAAAGTGGTTTATTTATTTATTAATTGGAGATGATGAATCATTACCAAAAGGAGGTAGCTTAGGCCCCTCTAAGGGTGGCATCCCCGGTTATCTGCGGGCTGGTGGATAGTGTGCCAACTCCACGATGTGTTAGTGACGCTAAAGCCCTAAGGTTTTTTTTTTTTTTTTTCCCTCTTCATGCACATACTTTTTTTCTAATATATCATCTGAAACTTTAGTATTTTAATAGTGATAAATCGCTAAATAGAGATTCAGATGTTTTTTCATAAATTAAGGATAAATGCAAGCTTTTAAAGTCAAGGGGTTCAAGGCGACCATAAGGTAACATTTTTGGAGATCGAAAATGCAAATTTCTCTTGATTTTATAGTGATCTAATAAAGAAAAGATACTGATGTATAAGGATACTTTAGATTGTCTATGCTTATCATATACTTATTCATTATCTTATCTATTGAAAGTTGATATTTGGGTGGAAACCTTTTTATTTTACGTCCATATGTTCTAGTTTTTAAACACGAGTATTTTAATACTTTGTCTTTTCTCTATCTAACATGAATAAAATAAAATTAATATAGAAAACTTAAGAAGGGCCAAATTTAATTATGATGAATGAAAATCAAGCTAGAAAAATTGGAAAATGAAGATCTATTTATTTTCAAATAGATTTTATGGGAAAAAATTGGTTGTTAGGAAGATTAAAACTTTTTGTCTGGTATGTTTTCTTTGTAAAAAATAAATGAGATTAAAAAACAAATCTACTTCAAAGAGTATAAAAAAACTATGCTAAATTTAGGGATAAGAAATAAAACAAATACTTTTTCTGCTCGGTTAGATTCTAAGACGGATGACGATGCCACCATCCATTTCAAGGGCCAAGGTTTTACAATGGGCTTAAGTTTCTTCTCCTTTTTTTTCAAAGGTAAAAATTATGAGGTGTCACTTAAATGCTTGTTTCGAAACTTAAGGGAGCTAAATGCATCATTTATAAACTTAAGAGGAAAAGAGTACATATTGAGGTGAAAAGTGTGAAAATGCAAAAACTTAAGGTTATATGTCAAAAATTTTAATATTAAAGATAAAACATATAAGATGACTACAAAGTTTGAACTTGCTCACTCGGAACATCGAAGTGATGTGGCACCAGAGAGTAGGAATGGTGGCGTACGTCACGTGTCAAAAACCGTGCTGTGAGTGTCTTGGTGGTGGCCCCAGGTTGGTGACCTCGACATTTTTGAGTGAGGTTGAGCTGTTTTATTTTTGTGTTTTAGCCATTTAGGTGTATTGGATTAGGCTTTTTAATGATGATTATGGTATGCTTTGCATGCATTGATTCTCTCGCAATTCGATTTTGTAAAATCTGGAATTCATTTACGAAACCTCGGAGATGATACAATCTCTAAAAAGAGATTATAAATAGGGAGAGACTTAAATCCTAGAACTTTTCTTTGATGAATGTCCACAATATTTTTCCTAGTAAGCTGTTTTTAGTATTGGTTATAGCCTATTAATTTTCTAGCTAACTAACTAATTGTCTAACTAATACCAATTACATGATTTTTTTTTTTTAAAGTCAAAGCGTATTTCTTTTTAAATGTTGAGAATAACCTTATTCTCAAGGTTCAAAGAACAACGAAAAAATCTAACACCTAAATAACTAATTCTATATATTTCGCATAATAACAAATTATTATCAGGTTTTCCCAAACAAATTGAAATATTGAAATTGTCTCAAACAAAATTGTGGCTCATTCCATTGTAATTGGAAAAGAAAATGAGTCTTCATTTCGGTTAAGGATTTATTTAGTTGTGTTTTCACTTTTTAGTGAAGAAATTTTCATTCCATTAGTGTGTGAATCACAAACACAAGCGGCCGAATAAAAGATATTTGGATATGTAAGAGACATATCCCTCTTTTAAACCAAATTTATGGGTTGTATCTTAAAAGATAAATCCAACTTCATTTAACAATGCAAATAGTAATGGAGACCCATTCCACAAGAATAATAATTAAACATTTATGATGTGCTTGTTTCTTTTAAGCGTTTGCCAATTTTTTCTTTCATATTAGTTATAATTAAAATTTTCTAATTACCAAGTATTATTTGGTATTTTTAAGAAATTGTAGATATTAATGGCTTTGCAATGGTAATAATGGGCTACTTTAAAGATAGTGATTGCATCCATGGAGAATGAGGAAAAAAATAAATTTCTTTTATTAAAAGTAAAAAATCATTTTATCTTCAATTTTCCACTAATATTTTTTAAATGGTTAATTATCACTATTTTTCATTGGTTGCAACTTTCATCTCCCTTTACTTATAGGTAGAAGCAATACTAAACACACCCTTGAAAGAAATTGATAAGAAAGGGAAACAACCTCTGTGTGTTTGTCTTAATATTGGGGATATAAGCGGGATGGGTATTATGGGTTTCTCGACTCACCCGTCTCATTAAAAACCCTATAAGGTTTGAGATAGGTTATAGGTTTTTTTTTTTTTTTTTAAAAAAAAACCCTATAGGGTTGGAGACAGGTAATGGAAACAAATGTTAAACCCTTGGAAACCCAAACTCGTTAATATATATATATATTTTATAATTTAGTTAATTGTTGTAATTTTGTCAATTACATTAGATCTAATTATACAGGCGATTTCTCAATCTACTTGCATAATATCAATAATTAAAATTGATAATCTAGAAATACCCAAATTTATCGATAAATACATACATAATTGAAAACAAGAATCTAAAGAATTTCCCTTGAATTAATAACTAAAATAAGATAATATAATAATTCTAAGGTTCTACAAATCTAGATACTAAAAAAAATTAAGCTAACATTATTAGATAAAATCTAACAATAGAATTAAAACAACTCATAATAGAGAAAAAAACTTTTTTAAATCTTTTAGGGTTTTTTATCTATTTATTTATAGTGCACAGTTGTCGAACTCAACATGACCCCTTTAATATGGTCATGTTCAGGTTGTGTTTAACTTAAATCTTTCGAGCTTATCTAAATCTTGGGAAGATATGGCCAACACGACCCTAACACGGTCTGTTGATAGGTCGTGTTTTTACTAATTCAACATGATCATGTTAATTATAATGTTTGGCTTCAATTGCTTCGAGAGTTACACGGGCTACTAACACAGTCATGTTGTTTACTCTGGATCTTTTTTATTCTTTTTCAAAAACAACATAACCATGTTAAATGACTGTGTTGATCTTTAAAAATACATAACCCTCTATTTCCACATTTCACTTCTTCTCATCCAACAAACTCCAAGACCTCTAAAGCAGCTGAAAAATAAATAAAAAGGAAAGCTGCAATAGTAAAACACTCATTGTCCTTCGTGAGTCGTGGACCTCGTCCTCTTGTGCAAGATGTCATCACTTGTCGTTGTCTACACTCGCACTTAGCACTCTGTCTCTGTCATCTTTCATCTCTCATAGTCGTCATCAATTTAGGTTTCGCATTGTTATCTCTCATTGGCCAGGGTCGTCTCTTGTCCTGTGGTCATCATCTCGGTTGTCTCGATTGTTGTCATGAATGTGTTAGTCATCTTCATTTGTCGTTTAGTGTCTCTCGTCCCTCGGTCATGTTAAGGGGGAGATCTTACTCTCACTCTCAATTTAGTTTAGATTTTTTTTTTTTTTCAAATCTTTGTTCTAACTTGGGCTTGCATTGGTTGCCTTGAATTTAACATTAGAAATCCATGAGGCTATGGTTTGAAATATCAATGGGAAGCCATGATTTTTAAATAGGTTAATTATGGACATGAGAAGGGTTGTGCTTGTAGTTTTTGTTATATGTGATGTCTTGGTTGTAGTTTGCAAAGTATTCAAAAAAATGGCACAAAGATTCTTATGTTTGTTAGACATAAATGGTTGTTGGTTTGAGTTAGAGAATTGATAAGACTGTTGGCGTTTCCATTGAATATATGTGATGTCTTGGTTATAGGTTATTGCACTACCTAAAAGGAGATTGGCGATTCCAATTTCATGTTGTGCAAGTTTCTTTTGTGTGTGGAAATAAAAAATCTTAATTTCTGCCTAGATATAAACTTGTAGATTGGATCTTTTAGAGAATTGTATCTTGTTTTGAAGTCACACCTAATTATAACCTAAGTATGTTAGAAATGTTAACTAATTTTTTTTTTTTGTGTTATTTTTTAAGTTGTATAGTAGTTCAGTAATTTTATCTTATTATTTAAATTTTTTTTTTTATATCAGCAACTTTATTTACCAACATGGTAGACTTTTGAATAATATTAAATACATATGATTAAATATGTTAAAACTGCAAATATTATTTATTTCCAAAAACATAAGTTATATTTTACAAAATAATCATATGAATAAATAAAGATTTTAAACTAATAATAGATTTTTTTTTTAAATTCTAATGGATATGGATGGTTTTTAAGTTGCTTTTTAGAACCCTATAGGGTTTGGAATGGGTAGTGGGTATTTTTTGAAAAACCCTATAGGGTTTGGAATCTCTATAGGATAAGGGATGGGTAATGAGATTGTTTAAAAGATAAGCCGCAAAATACCCTTATTAGAGTAATTTAAATTGTGCTTTATTGTTGAATTTTTAGATGATTTGTTGAAGAAAAGGATGCTTAATGGAATGAATGTTAATTTTAGGATCTTTTTGAGTTTTTTTGGAGCTAAGGGAAGGAGTTTTGAAGAGTTGGAGCAAGTTTGGAAGGAATTGGATACATTACATGTGAAGAAAAAATTCTAGAAAGTACACAAGCGAGATAAACACCATGCACTTTGTTGTTTTACTTGTGTATACTGAAGCGGATTTCTGGAAAGTACACGAGCAAAGTAAATGCCCATGTACTTTGCCTGTGTATTTAAGTTTTGCTTCTGTACGATAACGTTTCAAATCATAACCAATGTACACTCCCATGTACTTTCTCGTGTATATTCACATAAGGACACTTGGAAGCAAGCATGAGATACACGAACGAGATACACTACTTGTGTATTCGGTTGTGTATATATCCCAAACGAGGTACATGTATAAATAGACCCTCACTTTGCCCTAGAAGGGAGGTTACAAATTTTTCATTTTCTCTCACTCTCATAACAGCAAGGGAAAGAAGATTTTGTCGATTCCAATGGGGGATTGAAGACCCCCGAAGAAGAAGATTTTATCTTTAAGGGTTTGTGACCATGATTTTATTTTATTCTTCTAGTAAATTGCGTTTCTTTTGTCAATTTATGGAGGAGTAGACCCTAGATCTAGATTTTATTTGAAACTTCCTGTCATGTGATAAAGATTTGGTCCTTAATGCAAAGTTGTTGACTTTCTTATGATTAATTGCATGCTCTTCAATTGTTTCTTAGATTCATAGATCCGGAATATGAATTTATGCATGATTATCATATTAGTTAATTGAGAAATTGCTCATATGATTAGATCTAATGCACTTAATGAGATTTGATTGTTCTTCTAGAGATAGGAAACAAGAGTCTTCTGTTTACATCGATTATTTTGATGCGAATTCATGTGCTTTATGCAATTCTAGGTTGCTATTAACTAAGGAGAGTTCCTATTTGATAAACCTATGATTTATAGGGGTTTAAATACTTGAGAAAGTAGTTAACTTGACTAGGAATTCGACAATATAAAAGTCAATTACGACAATCTTCAGAAATTTAATGAATTACATGATAGAGAAGGAGTAGAATAAGATCTAGGTTACTTTTGTTAATTGATAATCTTCAGAAACCCTTGTTATTAGTGAGTTATTAGTTTTGAGATTAAAATAATCAAGTTTCAACCAACATTATTAAGCGGTGGTTAGATAATGGGAAAGAGTTAGTACTAGTAATTGGTGTATCTTGAGGGACCCACCCTTGCACTTACTTGCTATATTACGCTACGATATGTGCACTTGCCTATTGCTTCGTAGTAGGATTAAGAACAAGAATTCAATTTATTAAAATTACGATTGGCAATGATCAAATTTTTGGCGCTGTTGCGGGGATACGCCAATATTTGAAACACTTTTTACTTATTAATTTAACCAATTTATTTCTTTCTTATTTTTTTCCCTTTTCTTCCTAAGAATTTGGAGCTCCATAATTGATTTGTAAATTTCGTTTACAGTGCATAACCAGAAGTCGCCCCCAAGGAACTTGCTTTTTTTTAATCCTGAGCCAGAGAAAATTATTCGTTGTTATTAGAAAAAGAAACATCGACTGAGTCAACATCATTTGGTATTCAAGGAGAATCATTGAAGGAAGAAATTTGGTTGACCAAGTCAATAATTGTGCTCAGAGCTGAATAAAGGAAATGTTGTTGTGGATCCCCTGAATCATCAACTGGTTGATAATAGAGATGGCCGAGGGTTTAATTAGCCACCTAGAACAATTCTGATTTTGCTAAGGGGCCAAACTTGATAGGCGTTAGCTCTAACATAGTCCGTCCTTGAGTGGAGGAAATAATTTTGAACTTAAGCCTGCCGAGATTCAGATGGTGCAGCAATATACTCAATTTGATGGTTTACAGGATGAAGATCCAAATGCGCATATCCAACTCTTTCTGGAGATATGCGATACCTTCAAATTTAATGGGGTTGTGATGATGCGATCCGCCCCAGGCTCTTGCCATTCTCTTTGAAAGGCAAGGCTAAGCAGTGGCTAAATTCTTTACCCAGGAACTCCATTACTTCATG
The DNA here is from genome assembly GCA_037954665.1 of Laguncularia racemosa. Lineage (NCBI taxonomy): Eukaryota > Viridiplantae > Streptophyta > Magnoliopsida > Myrtales > Combretaceae > Laguncularia > Laguncularia racemosa. Next base: position 7,733 of record JBBMOL010001391.1, on the reverse strand, counting down.
GCAAGGTCTGATTAAAAAGTTTATGGACAAAAATTTTTCCCCCCTTCAAAGACTGCTAAACTTCGAGTTGAGATTCAATCTTATCATCAGTATGACATGGGGGACATTGTATGAAACCTGGGAGAGATTCAAGGACTCAATGCGGAAATGCCCACACTATGGGATCCTAGAGTGGCTTCAAGTTCAGATTTTTTTATAATGGGTTGAACTATCAAACGAGACAAACAGTAGATGTCGCAGCTGGTGGCACCTTAAACCATAAAACTCTTGAAGAAAGTTTGACTCTTTTTGAAGAATGGCCGTGAATAATTATAAATGGTCACATGGTAGGGGTAGAGGGAAAAAAAGGTGGGAGGCATTCTTGAAGTGGATGTGGCTACTTCTATCATGTCCAAAGTTGAGGCTTTATCTAGAAAGATCGACGGGTTGGCCATTCACAACATCAGCTGGCTATTATGGAACCCTCAGGGGTTGAGAAGGGCAACGGAGCAAGTGGATTATTTAGGAAACCCAATTTGGCCCCAGAACAATCCATAAGCAATACTTATAACCCAGGGGTGGAGAAATCACCCAATTTTTTCTTGGACTAACAACAGTAATATTTAGAAGGGCAATCGAAATCCTCCACCAGGTTATCAGAGGCCACCGGTCCAGAGTTCCAAACCGCCCCTTTAAGATTCCTCGCAAAATTCATCAAGGATTTAGAAGAGAGACAGAAGTCCTTAGATTTGATTATGAAAAACCAAGACCGACTTTGAGGAATGATGGGGCATCAATACACAATCTTGAAAAACCAGGTCGGTCAGATAGCTAAGCTTCCATCAGAGAGATCTCAAGGTTCACTACCGGGAAACACGGAAACCAACCCCAGAGAAAAATGTTAAGGCTATCACATTTCGAAGTGGTAAAGAACTACAACCAAAGGCTTAAAAATAAGAGGTCGGGTGACTAAACCAGCAAAAGAACAAGCGGGTCTCAAAGAAGGGGGAAAGCATTTAGAAAATCACCCCAAAGAGAAATCATCCCTCCATTTAAACCCAGAAAACAAGCCCAATGTTTCCCTTTCCCAGCACGACTCAAGAAGGACCAAAACAGATGAGCACTATGGAAGATTTTTAGGGATATTCAAGCAAAATTTCATATCAACCTTCCACTGGTTGAGGCATTATCACAAATGCCAGATATGCAAAATTTTTGAAAGAGTTGCTATCGAACAAAAGGAAGCTTGAAGAGTTCTCCATTGTAACTTTAGGAAGAGAATGCTCTAGGGTAATTCAGAACAAACTCCCCAAGAAGTTAAAAGATCTTGGGAGCTTTACCATCCTTGCTGATAGGGAATTTATTTGAAGAACGGCATTGGCTGATTTGGGGGCCAGCATTAATTTGATGCCATACAAGAAGTTCTAGAAATTGGGTATTGGAGAGCCGAAATCGACCAAAAAGAGTCTTTAATTAACCCATCGATCAGTCAATTCCCAAGAGAAGTAGTTGAAGATGTATTAGTGAAGGTGTAGGACTTCATTCTTCCGACGGATTTCATCATCCTTGACATGGAAGCAGATGTGGAGGTCCCTCTTATATTGGGGAGGCCATTTTTTGCTACTGTTAGAGCCATAATTGATGTTGGGGATGGGAAGTTAGTGTTTAGAATGGGAAATGAAGAGTCATAGTGAAAATGCCTGACGTCCTTAGACAAGCCTGCCACCATGATGATACATGCTATGCAATCAACTACCTTGACTTTGCGTTTCAGATTCATTGCAAGACTTGTTGATTGGTGATGCATTGGAATTGTGTTTGATGAATGGGGAGAAAGAGCAACCTGAAAATATGGCGATTAGAGCAGTTGTCAATCAGCTTAATAATAATCCTGAGTTGAGAGAAGAAAGAAGCTTTGAAGGTATGAATAGTCCACCATTTAGAGATTGAAACCTTCAATTGAGGAACCACCTGAGATAGAATTGAAGCAATTGCCAGACTACCTTCAATATGCATTTTGGAAGAAAGATTCTAAACTTCTAATAATAATTGCATCAAATTTGGATCGAGATCAACAGGAAAGGTTATTACATGTCCTGAGGCAAAAACAAGAAAGCAATTGCATGGAAAATTGCAGATATAAAGGGGGTTAGCCCATCGTTTTTTTACACATAAAACTTTATGGAAGATTGTGTCAAGCCAATGGTACAACCGCAGCGTCGACTTAATCCAAATATGAGAGTGTTGTAAAAAGGAAGTCATCAAATTGCTTGATGCAGGAATGATTACCCGATTTTTGATAGCTCATGGGGGAGCCCATTCAAGTAGTTCTAAAGAAAAGCGGTATGACAGTGGTACCAAAAGAAAAAAATGAACTCATCCCGATGAGAACTGTCACTAGAGGGGGAGTTTGTATAGATTACTACAAGCTCAATGATGCAACTCGAAAGGATCATTTTCCTCTTCCATTTGTGGACCAAATGCTTGAAAGGTTAGCTGGTCATGCATATTACTGTTTCCTCGATGGGATGTTTTGGGGTATTTTCAGATTCCTATCGCACCTGAAGACCAGGAAAAGACGACATTCACATGCCCTTTTAGGACCTTCGCTTATCGACGCATGCCTTTCGGATTATGCAACGCTCCAGCCACCTTTCAGCGATGCATGATGGCTATTTTTGAGGATGTGGTAGGAGACAAGATGGAAGTATACATGGATGATTTTTTGTTTTCGGGAATTCTTCTGATGAGTGTCTACACCCTCTTGAGTTAAGTGTTGCAATGTTTGTGAAGATTCTAACCTGGTCCTAAAATTGGGAGAAGTGTCATTTTATGGCAAAGAAGGTTTTTGTTTTTGGGTTATAAAAAACTCCAAGAAAGGCATTTCAAGGTGAATGGCCAAAGGTTAAGCATTACTTAGGGGACAAAAAAGTTTTGGAAAAAAGGAGGAGCTGAACCTCATTTCATCTCCATTTTAGCTCCACCGGTTCATTACGTTGAGCTAATGATGTTAAAAAATAGTGCTTCTTGGGAGGCAACCCATGTTGCTTAGGTAAGTTTTTTTTTTTCCTTACTCTTTACTTTCTTTATTATCACCCCTTGTTTTAGAGTAACTTTTGCAGGATAACAAGCTCAAAGGGGCTAACCAGTTTGGATTCTATGAAAGTCACCTTTAAAAGAGCTTCTTTTAAGCTCTAAGTGTGGGGAAATTTAGGAGGGAGACCTTTTCAAAGGGGAAAGCAAGATGAAGTGATGACAGGTATGTACTTTAGTATGCACAACTGGGTATACTAGTGGTGATCCAGTTTCTCACACATGCTAGAAGGTGTCTAAATTGACTTTGTAATACAAAAGGGGAATACGTCATGGTGTGCCTTCCCGTGCACTTCAAAATATGTCATTGTGTTTATATCAGGATACACGAATAGGTTCACGCTCGTGTACCTGGTCGTGTATTTGACCCACAGAACACCCCCTCTATTACACGAACAAGGGATATCGCTCGTGTACTTGGTGTGTATCTGACCCAAAAGAATGCTCTCCCACGATACACGAACAAGTACACGCTCGTTTTACCTAGTCGTGTATCTGACCCATAGAATGCTCTCCTACGATACATGAAAAAGGTATACACTCGTGTATCTAACCCACATAATGGAATCCAAAGTACACGACCATGTACTTGGGTTTTATTTAATTTTCTCCCTTTTACTAAAAAGGACTCCTCACTTTACTCTGCCATTTACACGACCCATTCTCCATTGGTATCTGACCCATTCACTCCCACTCTAATCCTCCTTTCCGTGGTTGTTCTTTCCACCCATCAATTTCTTCTGTTTCAAGGACTCAAGGTAAGTAAATTTTCTCTTTTTCTTCTTCAATACTTATTGCAATACGATTGTTGCTCGGTTTTCTTTTACGACTACCATACATGCTTGCATCTATGTTTATGGTATGATGAGTGATTTCACATTTTGGAAGTCGATTGTTGGTAGATTTGTAGACATTTTGAACTCACTTGAATGCATGCTGATTGATGTCATTTAATGGCTCCAAACAAGTGAATCGATAGTTGGGTTTGAACATGATATTTGGGACTTTGATTTTGTGGGTTTTGGAACAAAGTTGTTGTGTTTCTTTCCTGATTTCTTCCCTTTTTGAAACCAGTTATGAGGCCATTTTTTTTTTTTTTTCGATGACTAAACTATCACACCCAGTTCTTAGAATCAAGATTCAAACTTTTTTCATTTGATGTTTCTTTGGGTGTGTTTTAGTTACATTTTGGCCCTTTTGGGAAAGGGAAATTGATAATATACTAAATCCACAAGACCTGATTCTGAGCATTCCCATGGTAATTTGTGCATGTATTAGATGGGTAGATATACAACAGGTCACGATCGTTTTACCTTGGTTGTGTATCTCAATGTGCTATCTTCCTCCTTATTTCGGAAACCCTATGCAAGTTTCCCATCATTTTCTTTGTGTAATTGACAACCCTAACTTATTTTGAGACCCTTGTATTCTTGAATGAAAAAGACATTGGGACAATGTCTCAATTTAAGTGTGGGGAAGGGGATACTAAAGAAATTTGATAATGGGTTTTGTTGAATTGTATGGAGTCATTCAAAATTTTCTCCCATTTTTTTCTTTTTGCTTGATAATCGAATTTTGAAATCATGATTGCAAATTACGTAGTATTTTTTGCATTTATTGAATGAAATTCCTCTACAAGAGTGTTTTGCATGTCACCTTTATCTTCTTTAGAACATTGATACTTAATCAAAGTTATGGGATAAAATCATTGTGAAACCAAAGATCTTGAGAGCATTTAATCTTTGATGAAAGGGCAAATGAAATGATTCTCCCTTGGTGATCCTTCTTAGAAGTTCTTTAAAGTAATAATTTAATGAAAGCATGTTATACTTGAAAAATAAAGGATTGGTTAGTATGGGCAGGCTTTGGTTCCCTTAGAAGAGCGAAAATTTGACTCGCCCACAACTAGTCAAAATAATAAGTTAAGGTAATAGAGGTTCGATGGGGTTCCTTCAAAACCTGGTCACCTAAGGTTGTCTGGCCCGGGATCGGCGCCGACCGAAGAATTTTCCGTAAAAAAATGAAATACCATAAAGGCCAAAAAATTGAGAGGGTCTATAACTCGAGTAATTAAAACCCATAGGAATGCCCTCAATTGAGGGGATAACGTTCATTAACTTGGGTGACGAGCCCAGGATTTTCGGCTGAAAACTCGTTACATAGGTTGCAAGATCCTAAACCCCTGGGCAAAAAAAAAAAAAAGGGTGGAAATAGTGAACTATTACAAAAAATAAAATCTTTGAAGAGATCAACTAAAAAGGAGGAGGGGAAACCAGGGGAAACATAAATGCAATGTACTTTCATTATTGATTGTTTTACTTAAAGAGATAATTGAGAAGATTATAGACTTTTTTTAAAGGTGGTTGAAATGTACGGACGTTTCCTTTTGCTCTGATTGATCTTGTGTCTAATTTTGATTTATGAAGGCTGTTTTTAAATGATGAGGGTAAAGCTTGGTTTATTTAATTAATCCTATAAATTTGACTAAAGTATCTTTGTTACAATTACTTTCATGATAAGGTGAGAAGCCCCTCATTAGATTGAGGGATTTCATTGAGCTTTAAAGATTAAAAAATTTATAAATGCTAATGTCTGAGTAGTATTATTTGGGAACGATAATTTATGATTAATGAGAAGTTTGATTATGTTTTATTTTGCTTGAGGACAAGCAAGATTTAAGTGTGGGGAAGTTTGATAAGTCGCAAAATACCCTTATGTAGAGTAATGAAATTTTTGCTTTATTTTGAATTTTTAGATGATTTGTTGAAGAAAAGGATACTTAATGGAAATGAATGTTTTAAATTTTAGGATCTTTAGAGTATTTTGGAGCTAAGGGAAGGAGTTTTGAAGAGTCGGATCAAGTTTGGAAGGAATTGGATACATTACATGTGAAGAAAAATTCTGGAAAGTACACAAGCGAGATAGACGCCCCTGCACTTTGCTATTTTACTTGTGTATACTGAAGTGGATTTCTGGAAAGTACACGAGCAAGTACACCCCCCTGTACTTTGCTTATGTATCTAAGTTTTACTTCTGTTTCGATAACGTTTCAAATACACGACCAATGTTACACTCCCATGTACTTGCCCCGTGTTTATTCACATAAGGACCTGGAAGCAAGCATGAGATACATGAACGAGATACACTAACTTGTGTATCCGGTCGTGTATATATCCAATCAGGGTACATGTATAAATAGACCCTCACTTTTTCCCTAAAAGGGAGGTTAGAATTTTTTTATTTTCTCTCACTCTCATAACAGCAAGGGAAAGAAGATTTTGTCGATTCCAAGGGAGATTGAAGACCCCGAAAGAAGATTTTATCTTTAAGGGTTGTGACCATGAATTTTATCTATTCTTCTAGTAAATTTCGTTTCTTTTGCCAAATTTATGGAGGAGTAGACCCTAGATCTAGATTTTATTTTAAACTTCTCTGTCATGTGATAAAAAATTTAGTCCTTAATGCAAAGTTGTTTTACTTTCTTATGATTAATTGCATGCTCTTCAATTGTTTTAGATTCATAGATCCGGAATATGAATTTATGCTTGATATCATATTAGTTAATTGAGAAATTGCTCATATGATTAGATCTAATGGCTTAATGAGATTGATTGTTCTTCTAGAGATGGGAAACAAGAGTCTTTTGTTTACATCGATTATTTTGATGCGAATTCATGTGCTTTATGCAATTCTAGGTTGCATTAATAAGGAGGATCCTATTTGATAAAACTTAGGATTAAATAGGTTAATATACTTGAGAAAGTAGTTAACTTGACTAGAGAATTCGACGTATAAGAAGTCAATTACGACAATCTTCAGAAATCTAATGAATTACATGATAGAGAAGGGTAGAATAAGTCTAGGTTGCTTTTGTTAATTGATAAATCTTCAGAAAACCCTTGTTGTTAGTAAGTTATTAGTTTTGAGATTAAAGTAATCAAGTTTCAACCAATTTTATTAAGTGGCGGTTAGATAATAGGAAAAGGAGGTAGTACTTTGTTAAAATTTGGGGTATCTCTAAGGGACGACCTTGTGCTTACTTGCTATATTACGCTACGATAGGTGCACTTGCCTATTGCTTCATAGTAGGATTAAAAACAAGAATTCAATTTATTAAAACTACGATTGGCAATAATCATTGAACCCGACCCAAACCCAATCTCGTTAACATCCTTACTTAATATGCATGTCCTAATAACTTGAAAAACCTAATGTTAAACAAAAGCGTTCACTGGGCAACTCTCATTTGGCATGTGATTGGATTGGATTGAAAGTTGATTTTTGTCTCTTGCCCTAAATTTCCATTACATGTCGAGAAAGAGATGCCTATAAAATGATTAAATTTTATACTCAAAAGATAAAACTAATATCTATTTCTTCATTTGGTTGATTATAACTGATTAAATTAATATATTCAAAAGATAAAACTAATATCTATTCCTTCATTTTTGGTTGAAAGCACGTCTTTCACATACTACCTAACTCCCCTTTAAGTTCTAGTTATATTTGCGAGATTTCTAGGTTGTGCACTGTTCCTAAGGAGCTCTTTTATAGGCAATTTGATTCTTAGGGTTGTAAAGGAATAAAACCGTCCAAGAAATGGCATGTGCTAAGGGTCCTATGAGAAATTTCTTGAAAGCTAGATTGTTACCTTTTTTCAG